>VWZW01000314.1:237266-375270 GCA_013397115.1 Edolisoma coerulescens | reverse complement strand
AGCATTTATTTACCTTTTTCCCATACCATATGGGCACTCTGTTTGTCAAAAAACGTTTGGGGTTTTTTTCACTTTCATCCACTAGTATTCATTTCTTATTGGCAGAAAGGCATTGTTGGAACCCTTTTTTAGAGGAAACACTCATCCCAGAGTGGTTTTCTCCTAAATTTGTCTCTAAACTGAGACAACTTCTTATAAGGAAGAAAAAAATATTTGTAGAAAATCTACTAATTTACATTCACACAGTAATTCTCATAACTTAAATATCACTTCTTTCCCTCTTCCTTACCAATACATGTTTGAACTTTTTCTGTATGACCTTAGCTGGCCCATTTTTTGGTACTCAGGAGAAATGAATCACTATAAAAAGGTACCTGATTTCCCTGAACAGACAAAAAAAAAGGCAGCAACTGGATATTCTGGATCAGTTTTCAGTGTTGTTTGGGGTTCTTTGATATTTCCATTAATGACTGGAAGAATCAAAATTCCCCCCAAATCACGATATTGAGGCTGAACATCTCAGTCTCTCAGGTGCTGTGGTTTGTAGAGAAATGGAAACAATATTACTGTTCATATATAAAACTGAAGCTCATCAGAATGAAACAACCTAAACCAGGCTACAGGCCTAAAGCAGGTTAACCTGAAGAAACACAACTGTGTCCAGTACCAAGAAATCCCAGTCCTTTTCAAAGCAGCCGTGTCTATCCAATATTTCAGTAATTTAGCTGCCTTACAGTTTTCTTAGTTTTCCCAAGCATGATGTAACTGTATTCCCTTTACTTATCTGCTTAAATTCTTCCATCATGGCTATCACTGTTAGAAAAACTGTGCTGTATAAAAAACCAAGACAAACAATACAGAACACCCCAAAATCAACCAGCTGTATCTGTGACCAAGGCAGAAAGCCTGACCACAGAGCTGCTCCTGGTAAAGAGTAATGCAATGTGTGTCAAAATAATGCCACCTTGGGTGCAGCTCCAGCTTACAAACTCCAGTGCTGGATCAATCTACCTAAATACAGGCATTTAGTCCTATTGGAGAGGCCCTGGAGTACCCGAGCCAGCCACAGATGCAACAGAGCTACAATGAGAGCACCAAGACTTTGTGGACTGGCAGCTGGAGATCAGCTATGATGTTCCAGGAAACTGAAATGGCATTAGACTACTGCCTGCATATTTGTGTGGCTGACCAACATATTCAGAGGAGAAATCTTACACGCATACATTGTACATATATATTTTATACATATGTTTATGTATACATTTTAAACATATTAAAATATGTACATATTTTATAGAAATACCTAAGTATTTTACCTTTCCTTTCCATTAGTCATTTTATCTAAGTTAAATAAGCTTGAATTATTGGTTTGAATGGAATAAGGGAAAGCAAAAAAAACCAGAAGTTGAAAATAAATACCATTCACTATTGTCATAAAAAGTTCAATGAATAAAATATTTACTGCTCTGTTACAGCATGTATGGTAATTTCATTTGGCATATGAATCACTGAGGCATACAAAATATTGAAGGATGATTTTTCAAAGAACTCACTGCATTGGCAGTTCTGTAACAATATTACAAGGCAAGAGGTCTTCAGAAAGTAATATGCTGAGGTAGCATTTTTGTGTCAAGGCATTTTAATACAATTATGTTTTTGTAACTGCTGTGATGTCTTTAGAACCAGACTGTACAGTTAAGAATACCTCTTGTCACTTGATTTCATGCTTGTATTTCTTCTGATCAATCAATTCTAAGCTCAAAACATGTCTCCTTCTACTTAATGGGTTTTACTTCTTAATTTAGGAAAGCATGTGTAAGGATATATATATGTAGTGGGCAAGAAATGCATATATAATATACATTATATATGTGTGTATATATATACACACACATTTTAGAAGTAGGGAAAAATGATGTATAAAGATTGAATTCTGATACCATATTGCTTCTTTTTCTTTCATATGAACAATATGTACTTCGATAAGGCGATCGACCAATCTGCTGTAACATGAAAGGAAACCCAGGCCTTTCAAGACATTTTTATTCTTTTCAAGGATTTCTTGTTGTGTATCTAGTCATGCCGTCACTTTACAACTTACAAAAGGAATCTGATAATCGGTATTACAGATTTAATAATTTCATATATGTAGCACATTTCCTTACTGTGTAGCTGAATTACAGCTGCTGACACAGCTTCAGTCACAATTTTTCATTAATGTGGTCAAAACCTATCAAAAGTCTTTGCTTTATGCCAAGCTTTTCAATAAAATGCCAAATTTAGACAGTGCTGATAATAGCTAGTCCACAGGGATAGATACTATATTTTACTCTTGTACTCCAAAATAAAATAGAAGCCTGCTTATGTTAGCAGCAGAGATACAAAGCTGTAGAACATCTGGACTTGGGCAGTGACCACTGGGCTAGTGTAGAAAGGAAACAGTGACTCAGAATCTGGCTCTGCATCAGAATCACAGTAAGTCCCAAAACCTTGTAGGAGGTCACCTGCTGCATCATTTGTCTTACCTAGGTCACTGTACCTGGCCAAAAGTGACAAAACATTTTATTACTTTCAAAGATCTGTGCTTCAGAGAAAAATACACCAGCTTTTCCAAAACCTCTACAAGATGTATGGAAGCTACAGATCAAATTTAATGAATAGTCAAGCCCTGATATTACGAAGCTACAAATCATCTCAGGTCTTTTGAACTCTCTTGGTTATACATAACAGTAATTATTTTGTGATCTAATTGGATATTCACAGACATGATTTTCATTAAATAAGTAAACAATATTGAGTTTGCAGAACAAACACACTTTTAACTGTTATCATTAACACATTTAGCCTTTCTCTTTGAAAATCAGTAACTTACAGAGCTACTTTTGTCACTAAGTCACTCCTTCCATTAGCAAATTTTTTGTGCTCCCATTGTACATTTTATGACTGAAAAAGGTTAGAAAATAAAGCAAAACTATTTTCAAAATATGAGCTTTGAGACCTTCTACAGAACATCTTTGTCTTAGAATCAACAAAACTTCTTAAATCTTACTGCGAGCAAAGCAATATATTCTACAATTATTCTGATTTAATGTCTTTCTAGAAATATTCTTCAAGATCATGTTTGTCTTTTTCAGCTTACAAGCATCAGCAGAGACTATGTGAATAGCTTTTATCATAATCCCTTTTCCACTCCATTATGTGTGCTAGTGTCCTTTTTTCCAAAAACAATCACCGTTATTCAAATAGATGACCCCTAATTTCATTATCTTGCAATTTATGTATTAAACAGACTATGTCATTTTCTATAATTAGAGAAAATTTGGTTTTAGTTGCTGAGGTGTGTTCATATTGTTTTGTTATAATTTCATTTTCAGATTAATGGTTTTGTTTTACACAAACCTCTGATGCTTTCCTAATTAAAACCTTTTCAGGTAAAATACGCTTCATTACGCTCATAACAAACACATTAATCCATCAGGATTACCTGACAGTCCAATGTTCCTGGATGACCAAGAATTTGTCTAGAGTATTTTTAAAGCATTAATATGGAACATTACAACTGAGGTTTACAAATTACATTTAAAAGTACAATATGCAGTAACTGAATCAGTACAATATGAGCTAAAACAATTTTCAGTCATTACTCTTATAGCGGTTTTGACCAAAAAAAGGTTTTTTGTAGCTGCACAGTTGATGTACACTGATCACTGATAAGAAGATGCCAGCTGAGCTGGCTGAATTGACAACAAGCAGGTTTATTTTAAGTATAACTACTACTAATTCTCTGAAGGAAGAGAAATGAGTACTATTGCTCTGCTAAAACATGACACTACTTTCCAGTTATTTATGATAATGGTCTGTGTTTCTGCCTTTTGAGCAGTGTGCAGCCCAGGGAGACAGAAAAGTTTTGGGTGGCTTTGATCCCAGGGAGCTCAAAGCATTTCTAATCCATGTGACTACCATCCTTCCTTTTTCTTTTTTTACTTTCTTGTTCCTAGGGATTACTGAGGAACCAAATACTCACTGAGTTAATAACAGGAATCAGCAATCAAAAGAGAGCAGATTTGAGAGACCTGGTTTCATGTCCTGGAGACTCCTTTGTAATACCCAACTCCTCTGAGGTCCCCGCGGGACCAGAGGCATTGCCAGGGCTCTGGGGGTCCCACCAGGACAGCAGAGGAATCACCACATGGAGACAGTCTGGTGTGCTGGCTGCTGAATTATGTTTGTAAACCTATCCAGCAAGCATGACTTAGAGATTCCAGTAGCAGAGAAGCAGTCTACAGCTTTCCTTCTGAGGCAGGGAAAAAGCTGCCAACCAAATTATAAGAAGCTCTTCACTGAGTGAAGCTTACAAGGGAAGCAGCACTAAATGTAAGAATGTCATCCCACACATCACATATTCAGGAATATAATTTTTACAGTATCTCTGCTTTTTTCCTTTAAATTTACCTAACATTTACAGATACTTGAAAAATTCATGGCTTAATATAATGCCATTAATAGTTTCAGCTTGTGAGGCAATTCATGTTTCCTTGTCACTGGAAACCTACTTTGGTTATTACTGACCTCTCTCCTGGCATCAGCTGGTACCGTCTGCCATGAAAACACATCACAGCATCTAGCAACTGCTTGGAATAGGCAGGGATATGCACAGAACAGTTGCAATCTCATTTATTCCAGAAAAAAGAAGAGAAGATCACAATATGCAAGCAGCAGGCTACCTTTTTCTTCCCATTAAAATATATATTGCTCTCACAGTCTGAATAATAACTTATCAATTTCTTTGTACTTTCAGATTTGTTAATAATATGTTTTAAAAAGAACAATGGAGATAAATATCTTTAATTTTCTACTTCATTTTGCCTTCAGAATACTCAAGCAACCTGCACCTTTCTTCTTTTTGCTACTAATTCCTGACACGTCATAAACTGAATACAAAACTTGAGCAAGGAAACCATTTAAACATTCAGAAAGCCCACAGAAACTTAGATAGAAGAAATTTTAAAACTGCACAGACGCACAATCTTTGAGCGGTGAAACTGCATCCAGATTCAGCGGCCTAACCTCAGATTCACCAATACCCTACCAACTGCACTTTCAGATTAGAAACAAACTTTCACTTGAAGTCACTGTCTAACCCAACACTGCCTGGAAACCTCTGCCAGCAATATGTACTTGCATTGGCTAATTCATTCCTTGTACTCCACAGCTGAAATTTGTCCATCTGGTAGTTGTCTTTCGCATATTTTGGGGACCTGCTTTTTCCATCTGTGTTTTTACAGCACCAAATAAAATTGGATCGCGATGCTCAGTTCATGCTATTAAACATTCTGAAAATACAGATACAAATTTAGTATACTAAATAGTCTTAGAGAATGAGGTCAGGCTTCCCAATGGCTTTTTAAGAAGGAAAAAATGGGGTTTGGGACTTCTGTGGGTAATGATTTCCAGAAAACAACATTTTTGCATAAGCATTTGAACAAACACTTGCTGAACAAGGAAAGAAACCTCACTGTCTACCTTAAAATCCTAAGTGCATTTTCACCTAAAATATCCAATCTGCCAGGATTTAAGAGATGACGACTCCAAAACAAAGGTAGAAGGGAAAAGACAATGCCTATACTTTAAGGTATTGACACGGAGATCTTTTGCATCCCAGCAGAAACCTTCCTCCTCTGAGCCTTCATAAAACGGAGTTTGAACGTCAGGAGTGGGGGAGAAACCAAGAGAGGATTTAACATGATATGAAAGCAAATGGACATTTCACATTCACTAACTTCTATGCGTTTTTCACACAGGCACTTTCCAAACTCATCAGCTTAGCAGCGCTGGAAAGAAGATGCAGAACCAGGGTCTGAATACGAAGGGTTTTATTGGACCTTACTAAAGCTTGTAATTTATGATACCAGCCTCTAGGATATGAAATGTTTACCTAACCTTTCCTCCTCTGATGTCAGAGAAAAACTATCTGGATGGATTTTAAATTGTATTACTCAAAATAAAGTAAAATGGGAACATGAAAACAACCTTAGATAAATTGCTTCAATGACCAGTTAAACTTGACCGAATAGCAAATACTTTACAGCCAGATTTGGTTCTCTGACCCACTGCCTGAGAGCATCTTCCTTTTTCTCTATTTTCTAAATTTCAAATGTACTTTTTTGATTTTTTCAGGAGAAAAGTGTTAAAAATTAAAATTACAGATTCCACTAGATTGGTAGAGTTGCTTGCAAAGAGTCCTCCCGGCTTATACTCACACTTGTGTTCTCAGAAACCTGTTTTTCTCCCTTTTTTTTTTTTAATGGTTTCTTGCAAATACATATGTATTTTTATATGTATATGTATATGTTTTATATTTATATGTATAATTATATTAAAATTACATTACAATCTCTTATTCTTTATACATCTATGTTTTCCTTTTAAATAAACAAATAAACGGCTACTTCAAAAGCACATAAATTTATTACTTTGGTAAGTCTTCACTGTAATTATATTAACTTATCTGAACATCTGCATTAACTAAAGCAAGCTACAGCTACATCTTCTTAATATTAAAAGCAAAGCAGCAGCTCATCTTATGAGGCAGCAAATTAAAGTTAGTTCCAGCCCTTCTCAGTTCATGTTTTTTAGAGCAGGTACTCTCCCTGATGGTCTACTCTGTGTTTACTGTTGTGCTCTGGAAACTACAGATATACCTTCACTTTATTGTCTCCTCAATCCATGGCTAATTGTATCTTTCCGTCTTGTTGTCTGTTGCAATCATCTTCCAGTTTCTAGTGAACCAACTTTCTCATAAACCTTCATTGCATGAAGTATGTTTTTAGAATTCTAATCTGAAAGTTTCTTTTTCTCTTTTTGGTCCATTTTTTTCACAGCTCCCATGACTACCACATTTGTCCAGGCCTTCCAAAAGCAGGGCCAGATATATTCATTGTGGACACATGAAATGTCAACTGTTATCCCAATTTGCTGAAAATGCTTCTACCATGACTTTATGGATTACTTTACACATACATCGTGCCTTCTTGAACTCTCAAGAGTACTTTAGAGTACTTATGATTAAGTACTCTAATACTTAAGAGCCTTAGAAGGCTTATGATTATTTTATTGGACCTGCAGTGGCAACAATAAAAACATATCTAGATGCCTCACTACTGAAGAAAACTTTGAACAAGATTTTTTTACCAATCTTCCTGAAGTGAGCTGCACATGTCCTCTACTTAAAAAAATACAAAGTCATTATGTCCCCAATAAGACACTCGATTTTCATGTGTGCTATGCATACATATTATTTCCACAGTATTATGACAAATAATTATTCAGGATATTTCAGAATTCATGAATATAAGGTACTTTGCCTTATTTGTTTTTCATCTTTTAGGACGGCTTGAAAGAAATACTTTCAAAGGTCTATGGGTACAGGCTGGCCTTTGCTGTAAACTTATTTCACTTTTATATTTTAATCAATACTGAACATTACATAAAACTTTAAGTGTTATTTAAATCTACAACTACTACCACAAAAAATGTATTTACAAGTTTGTTAACAAATATTTTAAGTTAAAGGATGTCCTGTATTTTCCACATTATAACTGAGATACTTGATTTAAAGCAAAAGACATTTAGAGAGATCTTTTCCTGAAATTCAGTCCCAAGAATAAGATTGCTAGTTGTTACATGTTCTGTAAAACTCATGTCCTTTTACCTTTCCTCTTCTTAAAACTTACTTTATGTCTTCTGAAAAGCAGATTTTCACTTTTGTTGCCCAAGGGCATACGGGAGTTGTTACTGACCAACTGCTGCTTTCCCAGCGTCTGCTCCTCATTTAAGTCTCCATAGGGCCATCTTTTGACTAATTTAAGCAACCCCCTGTTCCCAGTGAAAAATGAGAAATACAGTTTCAAAATTCTGCAGCCTTTTCAGTACCGCCCTCAAGTTTGCCCTTCTTCCTCAATAATTACTGTGGTATCTTCCTCTGGATCATGTAGATAAGGAGTTCCCTCTTAAATTCAGCAAAAAACAAACACAGGTAACACAGGTCACTTCCACCTGAAGAACCAAAAGACACAGGAGGAAACCTTGATGCATCTGAGCACAGCAATATAAACCACTCTATTTAGCCCTATAAGGTGTTTCCAGTAATGTCCAAAATCAAACTCTATGGCTAAGGTAAGCACACAGGGAGACACTCGGAACACTCAGTCAGTCCTTGTGTTTCTGCAGCACACAGGTTTTCCAATTCTGGGATGACCTCTCTGCATTTAGAAACTCTTGATGGAATTCATTTCATCAACTTTTTAATGAAATTGCCCCTTGCACTCTTGCACAGTCTTGGTATCCATAATGGCCCATGGCAAACAGTTTTACAGTTTATAAGGTAATCCATAAAGAGCAATCTCTTTCTTGGTTTACGTTGATGTTTTCTTTGAAATTTTTCTTTTTAATCTTTTAACTTCCACTGAGACCCCCTTTGTCAGTGAAGTTGATGGGATGTCCCTTTCTCCAGTCCTGGAGGACAGATGACTGGGATTAAGTGCAGATGCACCTCCCTTGCTCTATCCACTGCACTCTGACATTGTATCATCAGACCTCGAGCCACTTCCCTTCTCAGGACATATCCCAAGACAGGCAAGGCAGCACTGACCATTCCACTAAGAAAACAGCACTTTGCTGAGCTGCAATTAGGCCTTCACTTTATTTCAGGGACTTTGAGAAACACCCGTGAGACAGTCATTGCTCCTAAGTACACAGGTCCCAGGGCACAGATCCCACTTCTACAGCAGCAACACAGTCCTCCTGGTCAAACTCAGTGGGCACACAAAGGCTCCCTGCCTCCCTTGCCTAGAGAACAAAGATCTCTTCCTGATGCAGACAGCCATGGAAATTGAGAGATGGCTATGGGGGAACTCAGAGAAAATAAAAACAGGCTGATAAGGGTTTTCCCTTTTACCGATCAAGCTGAACTCCTGTGCTCTCTTGCGCATCATTTTACAGCTATTTCTTGGAATCCAAATAATTTCCAGTTTTGACATACAATCACTAAAAAAATATATTGGCTTTTTTGCTTTCGGTATTTTTATTCACATTACACTTTCTGAAATTGCATCATGCAGATGCAGATTTTTGCATTAAAAGATTAAATTCCTTTGCCTTGATCATTTTTCAAAATAATGACCTCTTTGTAATTTTAAACACCTTCAAACACAATCTGCAAATACATATGAAGATGGTCTTGTGAGATTCAGCAGCTGGGGAGCAGACCCAAATACTTTTTGAAAAGGTCATGCTACTTCCTCCGGCAAATGTACAGCTGATTATTAGTTTATTGCACCAGGCACATAACTTACATGATACAAACTATCCCTAGTGTATTTACATGGCTTCATCTTAAAATCATACTGAAATCCGTTTCTCTCCACCTATCTGAAAAGAAAACAGAACCTACTCCCAGCTCTTGTAAAAATAACTATGTAAGCCATGATCTTTTTCAGTTTTGTTTTTATTGTTTTATTTTATTTCTGCCAGGGTCATTAGAGTGAAGCACAAAAGTCTTTTGCATTAGTATGTGAAAATCTTTTTGTCAGTGATCATTTGTACTTTTTGGACAGACCAGTCCATAATCTGTATTCCCTTTGAAGAGTTTATCTTCAATGCCTGCTCACATTCCCCTCTCATTCAGCACTTTCTTGGCTTTCATGGTTTATAAACCACAGAGATCAAGTGACTCCAAAGGAGACACTCTGGTTTTTCACCATGCAGGGTGTTACAACTATGCTTTGGATTGTGATGATACTGCAGGTAGCATCTCTAAATCTCTTTGCTTCATGATGCCTTTGCTTCGAAAAAAATCAAAATACTATTTCAGTATTATTTCAGTGAATTAATTACCATGCAACTCTTCGAGAACCCTTGCTTTTAATTCTTTGTACTAAAAGATAGCAGCACTGACTGACACTTAAAAAAAATACAATCTATAACACAGCAGTGTAACAACAGAATTTTTCCTGCTACTTTTTCAGTAAACAAATATGCAGGTTCTCCATCCATTTCTACCTGACAATACAACATGATTGATCAGTCAGCTCTGTTGATTTTTCAGAGCCAACAACATTTTTCAGAGCCATCTCATGTGCCATTGCTAATTTTTTTATTCAGTCTGAAATAATTTATTTTTCTTTGCACTGATATGTTTCTGTTATGGACCAGTTTCATCTGAACTATTGAGAAAAAAAAAAAAGGCAAGCATGTTTTCAAGAGAACTGTTAAAAACAAATACTATTTGTTCAATGTCTGAGGTTCACTTAAAAACATGACAAAATATCTTCTCATTGTAAGTTGTGACACAAATATGCAGACTTCCAAATTCACTTAAAAAGACAGAGAGGCATGTTTTTTTTATCTTCATAAAGCATAAGTGAATTATATGACTGAGTTTAAGCCATTTTTTTATTCTTGAAGTATCTGCCATCGTGAAAGCATTTATTACCCTTTTGAGGTCAGTCGGTTGAGAAGGTGGGAATACAAAAAACCAGTTCTACTTCCAAAGAATAAAAGGTTAAATTTTCAATATTGAGATCTCATGATCCAATTAAATTGAAATTTACAAGCAACAAAAGAGACTCAGAAATTCTATTAAATCCATAGTACCAGAAGAAAAAAAAACTCTACGTATGCTCTAACAGTAATGTAATAGCAGGACTGATGAAAACTGTTCTATTAGCCTGAGTGTGAAAATCAATCATTGGCATAGTGTATGAAGTAAGCTGAATGAACTTCATTTAGTATTCACTTTAATTACAGTTCTACACCAGGTCTTGGGGCTATGAGCTCCCTAATATGTACCTCTTTCACCAGTAATGCTTCCTTTATGAAAAGCACAATAGGTAGATCTCCAATAAATGACAGAGGCACAGGAACTTTTTCACTGTCTTCTTACTTCCCTTAAATAACATGAACTATCAGAACAATTGTGCGTAGAGGATATATTTGTTTATGAAGGTTGTTTCATCCCTAACCATGCCACAGTTTTTCTTGCATTTAAAATATCATTGTGGAAAAAAAAACTTTTCTTTTCTTGCTCATTTCTTCATTACTATTTTTTTTTTTAACCTGAAGGAAATGTATTTCTGGCCTTACTCTTGTTTTCAAATGATGCTCACCTGTAGAAGACATACAGAATGTAACCTATACATTATTTGTAAATAGGTTTTCAGTTCACTACACAGAGAAGCTGTTAAAATTGGAAGATGGTAACAAAAGTCGTATTTGAACAGAGTGTTTTGGTGTTCCCACAATCAATTATGTGGTCAGGAACCTATTGATCTCCCTGAATTGCCCACACCTGAATTAATAAACTTCTGCCACTTCACTCTTCAGTGGGACTGCTCTATGCCCATCATATACTTAACACTCCAATGGATAGATGCCAGGTAAATACTAGAGCCAGGTGCATCTCTGTGACTACATAAACCTCCTTTCAGAGTCCTCTAAAATCAGATTAGCATCTTAAATCCACCATGATTTTACTACAAAGAAGCAACAATTGCATCACCAAATTAAATTTTTTTGAAGGTGGCTGAGGTTTCTAACATACACAAAAAATACTGTTGCTACTAATATCCCAAGAATGTTGTGAAAGACTCTCTGCCTAGATATTGTTTTGGAATTTTTTTTCGTTATTTGTAGTGAAATAAAAGAACATATTAGCTAAGTGAGGTGTAACTGCATCAGAGAGTTATCCTCAACAGCTAAATAATGCAATGTGGATATTACTTAAAGATATGGCTCTGACAAAGCTTTAAGAACAAAGGTAAATTAGTCTTTGAGTGTCTTAAAACAAAAATAAATGTTAGCCATATACTGAATTTTTCCCATTACCTTTATTTGCCTTAGCCTTCACACGCTACCGAAGTCCACAATACGACAGCAGAGGACATCATTTAATTGTTTTACCCCTTATATGGCAGCTGGATGAAAGATCTCTACAAACAACATTTACACACAGAAATAAGGTTTGCTTAATGAACTCTTCTCACAGTAGAACATTATTTACAAGTTTCTATAACTCTGCAACTGTATTTTGTATGTGTTTTACTCTTGGACCCACTTTGCTCTCCTTCCTTTCCCAACACTGTGTGCTGAGCGATCACAGTCAAGCATAATACCTGTGTTACTGGTAAGACAAACGACAGCTTTTACGTGCAAGCATCAAGCGTAACTGGTAAATAAGATGAATAATAAGTATGGAAAATAAACAGTACAGAGAAGAGAGAATGTTCAGCAGCGCAATGTGGGCAGTCAGTTACTTTTACATATGTAACTTATGATCAGTGCCTTAAAGACCAAATGTCTGGACACCGATCTTTTGATCTGCATGCTTTTGCCTGAAGACGCTGACAAAGTAGGTTTTAAAAAGACAAAACATGGGGTTTTTTCCCCTACTTCTGAGAGTTTGGAAAAAACCTCTGCACAAAACTCGTCCCAGGCAGAAATTTCCCTCAGGAGGTAGACTTAATGTCTCATTAGAGATTTCCTTGATTTCTTTTGTGTTTTTAGATTTTTAATACTTAGTTATTTTAAGAGGTCTTTGGTGGAATTAATATAATTGCAATTAAATCCTCTCTAGATGCATTGAGATCTGCTAATTGAACATTCTGGGTAAGAGCTCAATGTATTAAGTATTGTGATTCTAAAACTAGGAAAAAACAAGCACTGCTTAATTTTCATTGCAGTATGAGGATAGCTTTGACTTCAGTTTCACAAGTAAAATCCTTTTCCACATTTTTCATTTCCAATCAACATCTGGTATAACTGATTTCCCTAAAAAATTTTGTGTAAAGATTTTTAATGAAGTAAACAAGCTAGTTAGTTCGTTAGTTAGTTAGTGGGTAAAAATACTTTGATATGGAACTGCAAGATCTCTTTAGAAAATGAGGGGTTTTTAAATTTTTTTATGTCTTGAGGAAAACTGCTCACCAGTTTTGATCCATATTCATGAATTCTTTCATTAAGCTCAAAATGCCTATTTTAAAAAAAAAAAAAATTAGGCATCCCAAAAAGTTTGGCTTAGTTACAGACATTCTTAATTATCTACCTGTGCTAAAATAGTTTTCTATTTCCACATATTTTTATGGCATAGGAAAATCCAGAAGCACACCAGAACAGATTTATATTAACAATTAATTATTTCAAATTAATTAAAGACGTATCTTTATCACTAATGTTATGAGAATGCTTACTTGTTAGGATAAAACAAAAAAAATATGCTCAAAATAAGTGTCTGATAAATAATAAGGTGTCAATAGTAATTGTCAGTATTTGCTAGAATGGGCATGTTACTTTCTGTACTTTTTTCCAGAGTGTTCAAACAGGAAAGTCATTTATAAATACATCTGTCCTATATCACTGCATGAATTTTCCTAGAACAGCAAATAAAATTATAGAAGAATCATACTGCAGTCGTATCTTAAACTTCTACCCCACAGTAGTAAAGCCATATGATCCTGGATAGGCAGTTCTGGCACCATTATGAAAACAAAAATTCTTATATCATTTCCTTTAAAAATTGTCAGTAAAAAGGAATATTAATCCATAAAATATTTGAAAGCTGAGTCTATTTAAATAAATAACTATTTTAAGCTTTTCTCTTGAGTTATGAGAAAGTTTTCAGCAAGATCTATAATCTCAAATATAGTAGTTTAGAGGGTTTTTTTCCCCTTGATATTCCCCTATACAATTAATTAACTACTAAGCACAGATTTCCATAGTACCATTTTAAAATTTGTTTTTTAATGCTGATGACAACTACTTATTTCACAACCCACCAGTCTCTAGTGATGAGAAGGAATCTCTGAAGACAGAAGGCATGGCATTAAAATGACCCAGCTTATCTGCTTGGCCTCCCGAGATCTCTGCATGGCAATCCCCACGCAGCCCCTCTGTGCACACCTTGGCAGAACTGCTGACATCAGAAATGACCAGGAGTGTGAAACAGCTCTACTCTGTAAATACTTAAGTATGCACTATTTGTTTCTGCTGACATTTTACTGCCTTCTTG
Source organism: Edolisoma coerulescens (assembly GCA_013397115.1). Classification (NCBI taxonomy): domain Eukaryota; kingdom Metazoa; phylum Chordata; class Aves; order Passeriformes; family Campephagidae; genus Edolisoma; species Edolisoma coerulescens. The sequence continues at coordinate 361,208 of VWZW01000314.1, read as the reverse complement.
AACAATGTACTACCCTGTGTTTCAATTTTTTACAGTTGCAGCATTCTTACTGCTTTTATTGGCTCAATTATTTGCAGTGATATGAGGTTATTTTTTTTTAAAGAAATACGTTTACACTTTAGCCGCAAGTCAATTACAAACATTAGAAAATTCAGGTGTGTGTTTTTGAAAATATCAATCTACTCTTGACCAGGTTATTGCTCAGCTAAAAAGAAATGAAGAGAAGGATGCCATTCATCAAGGAGTGATTAATTAACTAAGCATATCTGACTGCTCATATTGGCTGTATTTTCACGATAGGCCAGTTCAATTTAGTTTATTGTCGTTTCCTTCCAGGAAGTTTTTCAGCTGTATGACGGCAATCCTCCTCTAGGCACTTAAAAGAAATAGAGTTAGCAAGCTGTTTATCTGAGATAGCTTTCTGCAGCAGTGAGAGGAAACCATTACAGCTGACCAGCGGCAGGTCTTACTCATGTTCTCTGCAGTGCCTGGGTGGACTTGCCAACAGAGACTGGAAGAACTGTAACACATAATTCTGGTCTCAGTGGAAAAGCACAAACCATTCATTTCAGTCTCCCAGCAGAGGGGACTTGAGTGATGTAGAATCCGTGCATAATCTCAGAGTAACTAATTTCACTTATGCATAAACATGAGTACTAAAATAAGACAGGCAGGCTGAAGGACAGTCTCCTCTAGGAATTTAAACTCTAAATTAGTACCCAAATCTCAGGAACGTCTCCACCCTAGATATTCTGTAATCAGAAACCAGTGCAAAACTAAAATTTAACTTCTTTTCATAGGATCCCATGATAATTCAGTTTGGAAGGGGATGTCAAAGATCTGTCCAGCCACCTGCTCAAAGCAGTGTCAGCCACAAGCTGAACACTCCTGGACCTCAAGGATTGTTCTTTTTCCTCAATATTAATCAAGTGTTCAATTCACTTGCTTGCATGTATGTGCCTGGTGCATGTCCCAGGGAACCAACCCCTCATGGCCTCCACCTGCTAATCGCAGAAAAAATGTGTCTACTAAATGTCACCAGCAAATTTCCTAAATGCCCAAGTTGAATCTGCAGGACTACAAAGTGCTGCACACGAACTCCAGTGCCTCTGGGCTGCTTGATGTGCAAGTGTGTAGAAAGAGCATGCACAGAGCATCATGACCTTGCTTGCTTCTCTCCTCTGAAAGACTAATAAAAAGCCCAATGAATAAATAAATAGATGAAATATTCTTTGAGATAAGGTGTGGTGTTTTTTGGGTTTTTTTGGTTTGGTTTTTTGGGGGTTTTTTTTGCTTTGTTTTGGTTTGTTTGGGGTTTCTGTTGGGTTTTTTGGGTTTTTTTTATCAGAAGACTGATTTCTGTTTGACCAGAAAAATTCAGTTTCTTCTGAGAAACTCATAATATACCATAATAATCAATACTTGAATACTTAATTATTAGAAGAGAATACTTCCATTAATTATTCTCATCACTTATTCCATCTCTTACTCCTTCTTTTTTCTTCCTTATGTGTATCTTTCTAACTATTACATTTATTACTAATTACATACAATGCATAGTAGCTTCAATATTGCAAGTCAATGCTTCTTTCACTGATTATAGTTGCCTTCCTCACACAAAGGAGCAAACAAGCACCTTTACTGTGATTCAACTCAATAAAGCATTCATTAATAGCGAGCTACTGTCTCAACTCTGCAAATTTGCCTTTATCTGCTTGCAGGATATAATCACCACATTTATGTTATAGAATCACAGAATTATATAATCATTTTTGTTTGGAAAAGGCCTCCGAGATCATAAGTCCAACCGTTAACCTAGCACTTCCAGGAATATTTGTGCAGTCTTTCCAGTTAAGTATTACTTTATCTTTTAATATGGTGATGTTAGCTTTATTTGCAACACTGGAAGCAGATTCACAGTGTAAACTGTGGTAGGGGTACCAACAGAAGAAAACTGTGCATTTGTTGTCAATATAACTTGTCATTTAACTAAGCCATGTGCAAGCCTCTATGTGTTACCACAGGCACCATGAACAGAGATGGTTTTTTCTGAATATGGATATTTTTGTAATTCTCAGACATCTCTCCAGTGTGTGAGTCTGCATACGTTTTTGGAAAGGATTAGGAAGAGTCAAGGAGACACCAGAGGAATTTTATGAACCACTAGATGCCTCAAACAAATAACTATGTCATCAGGAAAAGCAGAAGCAGGCTGTGATAGCAGCTGAACAGTCCCTTTGTCTCAACATGATCTCCACAGATTTCTGTTCCCAGCTCACATAAACATTTTGTCTGCACCATGGCCAAATTCTGAGCAGAAGGATCAATTCTCTTGACAAAGCAGTTACACTGTTTTTTCTAAGCACAGAAGTGATGGAAAAGGTTGGCTACACTGGCATTATCCCTAGGGACTACCTGGGAAAGATTAGTAGCAAAACAGCTGTTTCTGAATTCTGCACATTGATAATCTTTCTTATTTTTTTTTCCAAATAGGCAGACAGTAATATTAAAATTAGGTGGTTACCTGCACCCCAAAGTATAAAAGAACTCAAACAAATATCTGAGAAATCCCAAAATTTTCTTAAAAATTCTGAGAAATGTGGTTGAAAAATGCTTGCAATTCTTGGTTAGAATAATAAGTGCTAGAGGAAGGAGAAATATGTTCCTATATTTCATAATTATTTAATAACTTAATTTATATTTTTATGGTTTAAAAGGGAAAGAGAAGATTTTCATTTACCAAAGCACAAAATAATAACCAACTAATTTTTTATTTTTCTCAATTATCTTTCACAGATAAATTCAGTATTTCCTAATAAGCTCAATTTATAAAAAAAAAAAAAATTGGGAATTTTCTAACCATATCTGGTTAACTTTAGGCCATAATTAGTAGCACTACATAGAAAAGGAAAACAGTTAATTATATTTTTCTCTAAGACTATTTGATTTAAGCAATTTGCAATCTATAACTATTTCCCATTTTTTACATCTTTTTATTACAAAATTATTCAGTAGGCAGGAATCACTTATAATGTCTGCTTTCTGAAACCTATGTTGCATTGCACTTTTTCCTAAAACAATAACAATAAAAAACAATTAGGAAAACTTACCAGCTTCTGTGCATAACTAGAAGGTAGAAGTATTTAATTTCTCACAGCATAATAATGCTAACATTTTCAATTTAATTTCATTTAAAGTAAATTATAGCTCAGCTCTCTAATGTCATTGTTTTACTTAATGGCCTTAATTCAGGCCTGATGTTCAGATTAGTAGCTTTGATTATTCTGTTTATATCAGCAACTGCTTCAGTTTACATACAAAGGACTCCAGAGCTTGGGGAAATAAAATCCATGATTCGCCAGACTTATCACATTAGATTATTATAAATAGGGAAATGATGTCATTAGGATCAAAGCAAATGAACAGATATTTATATAGATAGCAGATGCAAAATATAAAGACTGAAGTCCGAAAAAAATTTTCATTGGAATAACTTTTTAAAGAAGAAATAACTTTAAAAACTTTCTAGTTTCCTGCTTTGTGTTCCATCAAACTGCATGAACTTGTGTATTCAGAGTTGAAGCATCTTTTCTTTTAAGTTCTTTTGTTTGACTACACCAAAATAAGAAAACTAACCTGAACATGTTCTAGAAAATGCTTTTCTGTTTCCTTTTCGCCTAGTAGACAACTTTTTCTTTTTATGCATCAACACCCACACACTTCTGTTCATTGCCTTCATTCTTGATAGCTGCTTTACACCAAAACTTCAGGACTTAGCCTGATAAACAAAACTAAAAGGTCACAGAGGTCCCTGATTGCTAGTAGAAAACTGCAATATGCCCATGGTGGCTCTAAAATGTTACGGTAAAGAACCCTCAACATCCATAGAAGATCTTTTCCAAGATACTGCTTTAGCAACAATTTTCAGAAAATTTCAGCAGACCAACTTGTAGCCCACTGCTGCATAGTAGTTCAAAACCTCCTGGTACACCTGTAAGGAAATAAAGTGCTTCAAATACCATTAGCTTAGTATTATAATTAATATAATAATTAAAAATACTGATAATGCATGGTAAAGGCAGAAGTCAAGAGCTGGCAGTCGTTCTGAAGATCGAACTTCAACATCCTGGGTACTGTTACTCATTTTCTGATCCTATTTTAAGCGGCAGTGAAGAGTCAGTGGCTTTTTTTCTCCTTGGAGTTGTAACCAAAAATCATTCCATTTCTCACAAATCCCTGGAAGGTATCAGCCTACCATTTTCCTGTAACAACATCTGATTCCAGTCCCCTAGCTAATATTCCAGCAACTGCAAATAGTTGAACTGGCATCACCAACTTGAATAGTCAATTGGGACAAGTAATTTAAGGACTAGTATGTTCTTTTGAAAACTAAATCTGGTTTTGACAGAATATTGAAAGGTCATGTTAGTGTACTGCAATGGGATTATAAAATCATTTAGCAAATGGTATTATCACAGATTCACAGAATCACAGAACCAATTAGGTTGGAAAAGAACTTTGAGATTATCAAGTCCAACCTGTAAACACCCTGTCAACAAGACTCTGGCATTAAGTGCCATGTCCAGTCATTTCTTGAACACCTCCAAGGACAATGACTCCACAACCTCCTTGGGCAGCCCATTCCAATGCCCAATCACCCTTTCTGTGAAGAAACTCTTCCTGATGTCCAACATAACCCTCCCCTACCACAGCTTGCATCTACATCCTCTCGTCCTGTCACTTGTTGCCTGGGAGAAGATGCCGACCCTCACCAGGCTACACCCTCCTTTCAGGCAGCTGTAGAGTGTGATGAGGTCTCCCCTGAGCCTCCTTTTCTGCAGGCTAAACAACCCCAGCTCCCTAAGTCACTCCTCACAGGACTTACCCTCCAGACCCTTCACCAGCTTCACTGCCCTTCTCCGGACTCACTCCAGCATCTCAACGTCCTTCTTGTAGTGAGTGGCCCAGAACTGGACACAGCACTGACACGTATCGAGACACCTGCAGCAGAATCTGTGCTGTACAAGTGAAGAGATCATTTTCTTGACTTACATTGGTAAGTATGGCCTAGAAAGCCAAAAATGTACTTGTCTTTTGAAATGTCCATCAGAAGTGTCTGGACAGTTTACAGTGGAATTCAAAGTCATGTCTTTTTGTGGAAATGAGAGGTTAAGTTTACCCTAGATGGGATACATCAGGAGCTGTCTGAATGGGTGATGCAGTGCCTCTTACAGGAAGAAAAAGCTGAGGCTACAAAGCTAAATGCCTGTAGTTTGAATACAGACAAATAAAAAAAAAAACCAGGAAGGTGTTTATCATTAATATGATTGTCTGTTTTCTTCTGCCTTGTTTGCTTTTATGTGTTCCTGTATGGTAAAATATGTTCCACAAACTGCTTATTTGAACATGGAGTTCTTTCTAATTGTAAAAGAAGTCTGGATGCAAAAATCTATAGGGCACATTTAATGCAGAAAAGCCTTCAAACCTCTCCAAAGAACGAACGAATTTAAAAAGGTACCCTTCTCCTTTGTAAGGTGAGTCAAAAGTGATCAGAGTAGTGGCTTCTCCCAGTATTTTCTGTCAAGGGCAAAGAAATAGAACATAAACAGTAAAAGATTACAGACATAGGAGGAAGTGTTGCCTGGCAGAGCTAAAGGGCAACAGAAAAAAAAGCGTTAAATCAAGTGAGACATTTCTATTCCTAAAATTCAGGTAGAACTCACTGAAGCATGTACAAAATGACAACAGGTTTAATACATCTGCTACTTGTTAGACTAATAAAGCTGAATTTAAAAAAATCCTGTATACATACATTTTTAAAAGGTGTTGCACTATTGATGTAGTAGGAGCAGAAGGACAGTAACCTTCATTAAAACTGGGTTATGTGGTCATCTGCATAGCTCTTGGCTGCACTGCAATGTGTATTTTCTGCAAAAAAAGACTTCTGAGAGAGCATGACCTTTCTGAAGAATAGACTGGTATCCTGCAGAGCCAGGATCTGTGGTCAAGAATCAATACAGCCTTCTGGAGGTGTCTCGTTTGGCTTAATGGAGAGCGAGCAAAACAGCACGATGAGAGGCATAAATCCATAAACACCATTCAAATGTCGTTTAAGGTGCCTTCAAGGTTAACAATCACTGCTATCAAATAAGCTGTCAGAATGGCAGGAAGCTTTCGTTTGCTGAGAGGTCTAAGGTCTAACGCGGTAATTAAACCCAGAATACAAAATAAACTGTTCCCATGCAGTGTACCAGCGAGCTGGAGAATCCTAATGAATAGTCAGCATTGCTGATGCTAATGGTCACAAAAACTTTCCTTCTGCTCCAGCAGCTTTGCCTTCTTATGCATATGGTGTATTTAGTGCTTTATCGTGCTTCTAGGACCATTCCTTTGCAGTTTTCCAACAAAAATTCACTAAAAGCAAAATAAAATATATATTTTTTGACATGTCACAACCTGTACCTGGATGAAGTATATTCACTTTTCAGCCAACTCAGAGTGATTTAGAGGCTGTAACACTGATAGGAAGGGAAACAAGTGTTACAGATCTCCTCACATGTGTTGCATCTTAGTTTGGGAGTCTTAGCACACTGTGACTCTACAGGCCTATACAACCCTGAAAACATATTAAGCATTTTCTCTACCCTGGAAATCACACTGGTCGCTTATGGAAAGGCTGTGGAATAGCTTAAAAGCTACTACTGCTCTTTCCTACTAAAACTTCCCTGGGAAAATGGAAAAACTTAAAAAAAAACCCCACAACAAAAAGGCATCTGATGCATAGATGGCTGTGTGGGGAATACTATGAATTGACCTGCTTGGAGCATCCTCCAATTTAAAGCTGCTGGCAATAAAGAAAGGTATCTTCTGTAAAGGCAAGTCCAAGCACCCCTGGCTGCCCAACAGCTGTCAATGGAAGCAAGGGCCGGCTGGGGTCTCCTATGCCCAAACTCCAATCACCACACTCACTGAAAGGCCAGCAACAGAAGGATATGGGATACTACGAAAGGTCTATATGTTTTAAGGGCAAAGTACCAGTGAATAAGCCTTTGCTGAGCCTTGTTTTACTGCCTAACATCTTTACATTCATAAATCAGACTGAATTTCCAGAGTGTCAGAAGTCTGGCTGCAACCCCTAGGTGGGCCAAGAAGCATCAGAAATTATTTTTCAGAGCTGAGGCAGTGCTATTCAATAATAGAAGGGGATGCTGAAAGGATTTCTGAACCTGAGACTTGGCTTCATAGACCTAAAAATGCAGACTGTATCCAGACACAGCTTAAAAGCTTTTGTGATTGAATAGTTGAGTACATTCATTTTGCAAACTACGAGAGGGCAAGCAGAAAGCTCAGTCACAGGAACTCTCAACACCCATTTAATTGCTTAATTGTTAGTTCACTGCTGGCTCTGGTCGCATACAGAGGACTTGATACAGCAGTTGGTTTAAGTGACAAGGCGGATATCAGACAACAGTCTAACAAATACCCTGAAATACAGCACTCCAAGAAAAAAAGAACTTTTGCATTTCTGGACTTTGGCCTAATAAACTGTATTTGCCTCAGGTCCTAAACCAACTACAGCATTATTAATTATTTAGTTCCTCAAGAATTTATTAAAAAATAAGAGGAAAAAAAATTACAATATAGTGGACTAGACATTTTATTTCCTTGAAAGAATCAAAGTCTCAAAGCTGGAGAATGTTAAGCTTTTAGAGAAAATGATTTCATAGTCTCTTAACTGTGGAATATACAGAGCAATAATTCTGACAAAAGGTGACTTATCTTTCTGGGACACCTATCAAATTGATTGCGCAGATTAAATACGTGCTCCAAACTGTATGCATACGGGTACTAAAATCACAAAGTACTGCTGAAAATGTCCAAAGTCATCCCTTGTGAAACTCTATTGAAGCCAGGGGAATGATGCCTGGGAGACATTTGTCACGTTTATAGGCAGGTTTCAATCTCAGTGACAGCAGAACAAAGGTCCCTGTCAGCAGGAGCTCTGCCAGAAGTTCTCTTACGGAGTGGGAAAGTGCAAAGCGTAGGCACAGGAGCCCCATTAATGACTAATTCAAGCCCAAAACAAGATTGAACCAGAGTTGGTAGGAAAGGTTCAACCTACTGCCTCTTCCCTAGATATGATACATCCCTGTGGGATCCCAGGTGGGTTTTAAGGTTCCTTTCCCGGTGCACCTTAGTGCAACCTACACTCCTTCCATCGATTCAACACATGCAAATGCCATGACTCAGATCAGATCAGTCATATACTGGCATGAGGTAAAGAAAGAAACAACTGGCCAAGGCATTAAACTGTCCAATTATTTTTCATACAGTTCCCCTCCATCCATCCCAGCTAGGGCACATTTAATAGAAAATGTAAACTAAAAAGACAGAGCTCTGAGTGAAAAAAATCACACATTAGTTTCATAACATTTGGGCAACAGGCTTGCAATTTCCATCTAAAGATTTCTGATGATGCCTGGTTTTGAGTGACAATTAGGAAGTTAATAACAAACTGCATATACATCCAGAGTTGCTCCCACTGTAAGAGAAAGTACTGTCCCAATGAGAGGAAATTATATCTGAAATGAACTGATGACTTAAAAAGTGAAAGATGGAAGTATGATGACAGCAACTACTACACTTGCTTCTGCCTTACTCTGTTCCTCCCTTAATAAGGAGTTTGCTACTGAGCACTGAAATAACTGGCCTCTCTTCCTATCTCCTTCACCTTAAAACCACTATGCAGACTGAAATTCTTAATGAGCCCTCGAGTAGGAAGGAGAAAGTAAAACTGTGCAGACATACGGATTCGTCAAGAGCAACAGAGATCACAGAAAACAGACGTCACAGATTACTGTATTTAATAAGACAAACAATAAGAGGAAACTAATGGCAAAGTAAGCTCGAGAGTTTTTTAAATACACCGGGGAAAATACAGCAAGTGACATTCAAATGAAGAAATACTTATCTAAAGGAGATGGTTAACAAGCACAGTGGCCTTTTTTTTTTCCTGTCAGTCTTCAACAGCAGGAGAGGAGCTGTATGCTCTTTTAAAGACATTTTTCAGGAACTGATCCTTAGAAACTGAAATCCCTAGGGAGAATCTTAAGTGCAGCAAATCACTGAGTGCAGATCAGATACTTGGATACCTCTGTAAAAAGATTATTCAGTACAGATTCGGTTATGCCGTGAAGCCACAAATCATGGAAGGAATATAAGGGCAACATCATTAGAAAGGAGAAGTGTCCATCACAGAATCACAGAATCGCCAGGTTGGAAGGGACCTCTGAGATCATTGAGTCCAACATGTGCCCTAACACCTCAACTAAACCATGGCACCGAGTGCCACATCCAATCTTTTTTTTTCAATCAGAAATGTCCATAGATCCTGAGACATTTTGGGACATTTGGGACAAATTAGAGCAGTCCTTGCACTTACAGTTGCAAAAAACCAAAAATCAAACCAAATCAAAACCACATTTCTTGACTCATGCAAATATCATGGATTAAGGGCCCCATTTCATTGAAAGTCCTTTTTGTCTGTCTATTCAGCACAAGGAAAAAATTCTTTTTTCTCTGCGGTGAGTATATACAGTACTGTAGATTACAGAGTCAACAGTAGAGTGTCTGCTTCTTTTTAGAAAAGGATGCAAACAAAATGTGGCCTAGCATGCAGAAGAGTACTAAAAATCATAATCTTGTGCAAGAGTCACTTATCAAGTAAATAAAAAAATAAATTAAAATCCTGTGGTATATAATAAAGACTGTTCTTCTGAAAGAGACAGTTAATGTCAATATGCTAAGTAGATCTATTCATTAGTGTGCTGCAAGAGAAAGTTGACTAAATAGTTGAAGCCTGCAGGTAATCATTTCAGTTAATGAAGTATGGAAGATTGTAAATAACTTCACACAGATTTGCACAAGATAGGAGACTAAATGAGAAACACCAATTTCTGGTAAAGTAAATGATCATTTGTATCAGGAACAAAATGCCTAATACTTCTAGCTTGAAACAGGACATTCATCTAGAAATTACATTAAACTTATCAGTAAACAATGTGTAAGTTTAAAAAAAAAGTGTATTTTGTGGAATTAAGAACTATTGGTATGACTGTTTTACAAAACTTCAGTGGAATTTCAGATTTCCACAGTTTTTTAAAAATGAAAGAGAAGAATTTGAAAGATCCAAATTTCATATTGATTTTTGTTTCAATTTTTAACTAGTTAACAAGTCTTTCACTGACATTGTTTGCAATAGGATTTTTTTGCAATGAAATTTGCATGCTCTGAGGCCCTTTTTTCTGCAGCTTGTTTTGGTTCTTATACATATAAAGATGCAAGTTCAAGATAATACAAAAGGGATTGAAATCAAATCCCGTATATCTTCTGCATTTTATTAGGAAAGTGGTTAGGAGAAAAATTTGCATAAAGGAAAACTATTCATTAAGGGTGTGAGGGACTGGAAATAAACACCAATATTGTAAATGTAAGTCCCAAATATGCAGTGAATGCAATACTACTGAAGTCCCTCCTATTCCCTGCTTTAAAAAAAAAATGGATAAGAACATCACATATATATTTATATGACAGTTAAGGTACTTATTTAGAATGTTCCTGTTTTATTATCTCAACAAATGTGAAAACCCCATATTGTTAAAGCAGCGATTCATATATTATGAGTTATTTTACTAATATTCAGAGGGATCCAGCTAGGTCACAAGACTCCTACTTCTGTATCTTTGGGAATTCAAACACACAGATGATCCACCACAGCGAGCCTTAGCACGAGAGTCCTCGGGGCACATGTTTTAATAGATTCCTATTCTGAAAACACTTCTATTTTTTCTCTGCAGTGATAAAGAAAATATAAAAATTAATGTTTACATTTAAGCACAAAATGTCTGTATGTTAAAAATGCCTATCTCTATCAGCTATTACTAAGCAGGCCTAGGGCAGATAACCTCCTCATTTGAGAATTTCAAAAATATTCCTAAAGCTAGGTGCGATGAAAAGTGCTATTAAGACAACAAATAGAGGAGAAAGCTAAGTAAACCAAGTAATATATTTTCAAGGCTTATCCCCAGATAATCTGAACTCCAATACCACTGATGATCTAGGCAGTCCTCCACACCATGTTATCTTGGTGGGTGATCATGCATTTATGACAGGTGATCCAAGGAATTAGAACCTGTTGCCTGGAAGTCCCAACATGGCCTGTTATACAAACACACAGCAGTACAGGGAAGTGTGAACTGTATCAGAAAGCAGGGTCTAGAAATTTGCAAGAACAACTGAACATTCAACAACAGGGAAAAGAAATTAGGGGAGCTAAAGAATTCTTCCCCCAGACCCATATTTAGACGAAATGACTCTAACATGGAACTCTTACTTTGGACTGATACATCCAACAGTACTTCAGACTCAACAGGCTCTCTTTTCATTTTTAGTGTAAAGCAATCAAAGTTCTGTTCTCTGTTCTAACTAAATGGGTGCATGTGGGTTGCATGCCGGGACAAATTGTGCCCTCAGTCTCTCCCACGCAGACAGAAAAATCCCGGACAGATTGCTCACATCATGCCTTGCCATCAATATCACCTGCCCTTCTATCGGTACCTTCCCAGAGCCTGCTAGTCCTACTCAAGGCATGACTAAAACCTGTTTCTCTCATGCCCATCCATCAAGTGCAGTGAGAGCATGAGCGTAACCTGGCAGCGGGCTTTGACAGGAATTGCAGAAAATAAACCCTTAGGTGAAGGTTACACATGGGTGGGTGTTGGTAAGTAGGGGTGGTAAGTGCTCTTACTGCTAAGGGGGCTTATGCCAGGGACAGCCCAGCTGGGACACCGGAGCTGGGGCAGCGTCAGCAGGGATGGCAGGTCTAGAAGAGTAAGATTTCTCCACTCTCCAGCTAAGCAATTTTAAGCTGAAAAATCCAGGAGACACATTAAATATGGAGGTCTACAATGCCATTCTTGCAAAGTCGCTGTAGAGGTCAAAACCATAATTTCAATAATCTGTCCTTTATGTCATCATTATGCAGGTTCTTTTTTACCCTGGTAAATTACCAGTCCTTCTCTCTATAATCTAGCATGCTTCAAGGAGACCTGTACCATCACAATCTCCCTAACGTATCACATAAAACATTAAGAAAGAAAACAGTGGGATTCAGGAGCAGGGGGGGCTATACCACTGATTTGATAGACTCAAAAGGTTAATCTTCAGCTACATCTTGTTCATTAGTCTAAATATACATTTAAAACATCAATGTGCTTTAAAGTACTTTGTCAGTACCCATTAAGAATGTGCATTGCATATTTCAGACATCTTGATAGTAATAGGTGCTGAAAAGCAGGCACTGTTCATCTTCCTAATGAGTGGTTTTCCCTCTGAGTGCACTATAGAGCTATGATGCACCATAAAGTGACACTGGTATGCCCTGTGGACATGCAAGAGCAACCCATTCTGTGAAAATCAGGCAATTAAAAGGCGTAATGTGTGAGCATGACTTCAAAGCAGCTATTCTTTCAGGTCTTGATTGCAAGCCCTACTTCTTCCCACTGATATAAGGGAGGTGAGGAGGTCTAAGAAGATCTTTCTAATACTGGCCACCTACACTGGAATATGGACAGCTGAAAAAAAGGAGCGACTGTAAGACTATTATTCCACCTCTTGATACATGATACACTTTTTCACATCATTCTGGTAACAGAGCTACAACTGTGCAAGTAAATATCCTGCAGCAGACAGATTAATTGCATCTGCCAGTTACGGACAAAACTACATCTATTCTGCTAAACATCCCTGTGCCCCAGGCCATGCAGTGAATAAACTTCTTGGTTGGGCTGGAAGCACAATGGCCCGCAGTCCAGTCCCACTTGCTCATGCCATCTTTCTGCCTCTTAGAAATAATTGTTTGGGCTTTAAGATGTTTCAGTTTGAATACCTGAAATAACAGGAAGGCTGTCGTGCAATCTGTCAGCACAGAACGGTGTGTACACAGCACGCTGCTAAGGGAACGAAAGGATATGGCATCAGAACATATGGTGTGTTTCAAAGTACACGGCCCGTTGGGATGGCGTAGAGGACTGTGTAGGGCAGAAGAAACCAAACCTGGCACAGTCCTGGCTGAGGAATGATTTGTCCTCAGGAAGAAGCATCTCCTGAACAGCACCTGGGTTCAGCTTGGAGGGAGGAAACACTTTGGTTTGCTTCACTAGAGAGCCTAGGAATCAAGGAACATATCTACCACTTCACAAAGAAGCATTTGATTTGTTTGACAATGCCAACACATCCAAGGCATCCTTTTCTACGGAAGCTGCAGGAAACAGTTAAGTAATGCATCTGTTGTGCCAGCAGCTCTGTAACACGTGAGGGTAAGAGCAGAGGGTTTCACAGCCCAGGTCAGGGACGGCAGCAGGGGAATGGTGCCACAGTAAGAAAACTGTAGTTGCTGGTAATAATGGAAATGAACTTTTCCCAACAGCTCCAACACTGCTCACACTGTTACTGGGGAAGTGCCATCTCCTGTTGTCCTTAATCACACCATATGGGAGTGAGTGTATGTAAAGCATGTAAAGGAGCAGCCTACCTGGGAAACACAAGCATGAATACCAGCAGTCCACTGCTGCTTACTTTAAAACATAAGTACCAGGAAAGCAACTCAGTGCCTCTAGCAGGGGTTATGCCCAGTGCACATGAGCAACTGGATTCTGCCTTCAACATACGGAACAAGAGGACTGCCTGGCTTTGAGCATGGTACCTTCTGTATGTTGCTATAAAAACACTGTAGTGCAAAACAATACTTTAAACTGAAAAGAGCTTTTGCCTCCCACATGCACACATGCTTATACACACATGAGTAAGTGTAATGTTAGCAGGATCATGGGGCACTATGCGGGGCTCAGACAGCCCGCACAGCCAAGCGCTGTCTCACACCATATCATCATTCCCCTTCAGTGGAGCCCAGCCGCGACTGGCATGGGCCAGATCGCCCGGCATTCCTCCTCTGAGGAGTTGGGAACGCTTTTCAGAAACATGGGCATTTACGCTTGTAGATGTACCCTACAAATGGCAACAGATGAACAAATGAACATGCGAAAGGCAAGCTCAGACTCATGACTTGGGAGTGTCAGATAATGCCCGATGATATGTTCAGGGGTTTCTCTTTTCTTTGCCCATTACTGATTTGATCATTTGCCACTAGATGAGCGCATTGCTCGCTGAGGAATTGCTCTTCACCAGAACCAAACACAGATGATAACAGCTACATAGCTACCTTTTGGCAGCTGTTTGCCACAGAGGGTTTGGGACAGAATTAAAAAACACCACAATAACCTTTCCATTCGTAACTGATGGTTAGCAAATGACTGTTGCTAGTCCTTTGCAAGATCAACTAATTTAAATTTCAAAACAGTTCTCATTCTGCCTTTGACTGTATCTCCTATTGCTCTTCCATGAACTGCCCTCTAGGCTCTCAATAACATCACAAGGAACCTCTGCTACTGCCTCTAGAAATTGTTTAAAACCCTTTGGATGAAAGAAGAAAGGAAAACTAGAGGAAAAGCAGAATGGAAATGTATACCTTAAAAGCCAGTGGTTGAAAGAAATGTTTTAAATAATATCTAAGTACTTATTAAAGGAATAAGTGCATGCCTTGGCGAAATATCCAATTGAAAAGTTCATATTAATTCTTTCTTCTTAATAAACCAACTAAGAGAAAAAAAAAAATTAGTGCCAGAATCTTTGTAATTCGTTGGATGCAGCTGATCATTTAATAAAATACTTGGGACTGCATACTTCTGTCTGGTCTAGAAGATTTGGTATATCAATCTCATTAAGAATTCATGTTATAACTATGGAGCATTGCTGGGCAGGAAATATATCTAGGAACAAGATTATTTTCTTGTTCATATCTGGAAACTGTTTGGTATTTTTCAGATGAATGTCAGCAGAGACTTACTTAGATTTTTTAGAGAATTTAGATTCATTCAGCAACATTTCAACAACACTATGCTTTTCAGGGAAGAAAACAGTGTTTGAATTCTGAGAGTAAACCTTATAGTTAAAAAACAGACATTCATTTAAAAATTCCCCTTTGATAAACTATTAGGAAGGATGGGTAAGTTAGTTGGTATAAATGCTCACAAATGTACTGCAACTGTCCATTTATATTTACTTGTGTAAATAGTATCAGTGTCACAATAAGATCCCATAAATTTAGGATACTGAGTGGTAAGCAAAGCAACATTAACTCTGAAAGAGAAAAACATGACTCAAACCTGGTCCTAGATGACCATTTGAACCCACTGTCTGACTTTGTATCTGAAAAACTTTTTTTTTTTTTTCCCAGATACTTTCATATTCATTTATGGGTTTTAATTTTCTTTCTCTGAGACATTTGCATTTGCATTTCCTGGTAAGGAAATTGCATGCCTATAAAGCGGATCAAAATTCAAGGATTGATTCCACTTATAATAAACAAAATACATTCCTCAAACACTCCTGTAACACTTCCACAGGATATGTGAATTACATAAGAGTACTGGTGACATGAGCTTTAGAAATTGTATCTTTACTTACAGATATCTTTCACATCCAATATACAGTGTCTGCTAAAAAAGGATCTCCCTCTCTCCCATGCTTACCTTCAAAACACTGAGCAAAACTCTTGTTTCCACTTTTCGAGCAGCACTGGCTCTTTCAGGATAAATGTCCCCTGCATTTGCAACCGGATGAATGTACTGCTGTCAGTCTCTATTCTAACTTACCATATCTTCTCATGCCTTTTAAGTTCATACAATGCATTATTCAAAGCAAGGACCAGATTCTTCTCTTGTGTTCAAGATGTCTACTACACTTCAGGAAATGCAAGAGCAATAATTGCTTTCCTACAAATTCAGGAGCTTGCACTGTCAAACTGGGATGTAACAACTTGGCTGACTAATTTGCTTTTACAAACTTTGATAAGATTTGCTTTGGAGTTAGAACACTGGAAGAAAGAATCTATTTTACCAAAACTACCTGTATTTTACGGGAAAGAAGTAAAAAATGTCACCAGACCTTTAGCTGCTGAAGAGGTGTGGATTTTGCTGTTTTCTCCAAGTTTCCAGTAAGACACTGTGGGCTGCTAGCATAGTCACTACACCAAATAAGATTGGTTCTCCTGGGCCACACTTCTATAAATTTTATTCGTGACAAGAGGAGCAAAGGCAACAAAAAACAGTCTAGGGAGATGTACTAGGAAACAATAAACACAGTATTAAAAAGCTTGCAAAAGGAGAATTGCCCACTTTGAAGCACACAGCCTCTACCATACTGCATCCACCTTCTATTCAAAGGCAAATAAATTCTCCATGACAGTTCCTAATGACCTCCGCAGTTGTTCACTGAACTTGCCCTCAAGTTACAGGGTAATAAAGGGATAACAACCCTTGGCTGACTAAACGAGGAGGTGGGTCCTTTCAGTAAAGCCCATCTCTCATTACTTGCCCTTTTCTTTTGTTCATCCCTTGAAGTAATATTTCAAAACTAGAACTAAATCACTAACAATTAATGGACTAATACATCTTTATTCCACTTAAATCGCTCTGTGGAGCATCACTGTGGTAATGCTCCAAAACTGGGTTATAGTTTGTTTAAAAGTCAGCAATGTATTAATAACAACAACCTTTACTTCAACTAAACTTACAGAGGCACTTGGTATTACTATCCCTATAACACCATGCTGTCAGGCTTCTTTTTCCAGATTATTAAAATTTTTACACAACATATAGTTGCATTTCTGCCAAATGCCACTCTTCCTATTCATCTGTTATTAGCTTGTTAAATTTTGGTCCCCCTCATAGGAGGCCACCTACATACATCCTGAAAATTTGAGAATTATATCTGTGAATACATGTTCTGACCTGCTTTCAGCTTGACATCCCCACAAAGAGGAATATAATCTAAATTTATTTGATACAAACAGACAAGAATTTGCCTGGATAACCATATTGCTACAGTGAATTTCTGCCAAAAATAACTATTAAATTTAGATGAAATACTATCTTATTCTGTTCTATTTTCATATATGAAAGCTTCTTTAAAGGACTTTGAGTGTAAGCTGGGGATATGATTCTCCTAAATTCTGAAGTCAAAGATGATGCAACCAGTTTTTAAGGGTACTGATGTCCGCTGCACTTCAACATCACTTTGAAAAGGCTCTCACTGCACTGAGCACCAGCCAAAAACTCAAGAGATATTGAAGGCAACCACATAGCCTCTAATCTCAGGGGACAATATTCTTACCACAGCTGTCTTAAACCAGTTTTCCAAAAGTGATGCAACTCCTGTTTAAAATTATTATTACACAAGTGTATCTTATTGCCCTACATGTACAGAAGCTGACTTACTGTAAACCAAAACCAAGCCAAACTTAAGCTAAAGCCAATAGTCAGGGAAGCAGAATAAACAGAAGGTTAAAATCATTACAGATTCCTCATATGAAGAAAGGAACATCCTTACGCACACTCCTTGACAGGAAAATTATGGAGATGCCAACCTCCTTCCCTCCAGGCATCCACTAATTGTGATTCTTCTATTTTATATAGTTAACAGCTTGACAGGAAATTTAGAAAAGGAAAACCTACATTGAATGATTTCTAAAATGGAAAACAACCTGAGAAATAAACTTTCATTAAGCCTTGCTGATGGTGATTTTGTTCTCATGTTGATGAAGTCAGCATGTTGATGTTGATTTCATTTCAAATCATGCAGATCATTGATTTCACCACATCCTCTCCATATTAACGGCGATGAGATCAATTATAAGTAAGTACACGTCCTATCTAATAACTTTTGCATTTTCCTCTAATTAGTTAGTGTGTGAATAAAGATATTTTTCAGGCTTTCTGCAATTAATATACTATTACCAGTTGTCCCTTTGACGGTGAAAACTAGACCTGTTTAGAGTTCAGGATGGGAATATTTTCATGCATATATGCTTCCTTCCACCTACACACCTCAACTCACGGATTTACAAAGGTATTTCATTGAACTGGCACATGAACCATGTTCTATTTATTCTAATTTGTCAACTATTTGAGGTATGTTATTAAAATAATTCTATGAGAGCAAGCCCACTCGATTTCCTTTTTCACTTCCTTTGGGGTTTTTTTGGTTTTTTTGTTTTGATTGGGGTTTTTTGTTGTTTTTTGTTTGTTTGTTTTATTGTCCTCCTCTTTGAAGTACCAGAGAGTCCTTTTTGCACAAGAGTAACAGGGCTTGTTACACCAAACTTTTGAGGAAATCCAAATTTCACAGGAGTAACTTTTAATTGGTAGATGCTGATCAGCTTTGTCATTAGAGTGTGGATATAGCTTTTCTCAATATGTATTAAAACAGAGTCTCAGACACATTTTATAGGCAGGGTAGTATGATGGGACATTTTTTTCTAATTTACAGTTCTTTTCTGTTGACTTTATAACTATTTATGAAACATAAATGTTTTTAAAGCACCTTGCAATTAAAATACTATATTCATTCTACTTTCTATCACATGAACTCACTTTAACAAAGAAAAGAATATTGCCTGAAATTTTCCACACTCCAGGAGTAAATATACTCCTTAATAGTGTTAAGGAGTATACACTGGATTATATATACTGGCTAATCTTGTTTTACAGACTGTAAAACAGTGTGTTGTAAAATGTACATATGTTGGTTATTAAGATATTTTGACAAGCTCTAGGTACCTCACCAAATTTATAAAAAACCTTCAAACAAACAAAACCAACAGAAAATATGAGTCATTAGGGGGCATTTTTGAGTCAGTATGGAGGAAATGCCCAGACTGATGTTCTGTGTTGCTACAGGCAGAGTCTTTCATGTCAGATATGAACCGTGGTCTTGGTTGCTTACAATTAGATGGTCCCAGGACACTTTTTTTGAGGAACTCAGGGAAATAAAGGCCCAGCATCCTGGCAAGACTCCAGTGCTAGTAATTACATTATATCCCTAATTTTTTTTCCCTTAAATTGCAGCTGGGAAAAAGAGTCTATGTTCTTTCTAATGCTGATAGGAAGAAAAAGCAAAACCCCACTGTGCTTATGCTGCTGATGGGAAAGGATGTAGTGCTTCTAATCCAAAAGAAGACCTTGTGAAGGACATGCAATTGCACTTTGGGCAGTGCAGGACAAGTGTGAGGTGCTGCTTCTAATCAAGAAAAGAAAACCTGTTGGTTTTTTTTTTTTCTATAACATAGTTACATTACTCATTTGCTTTAGAAAAACAGCATGTATTTATCATAGCAACCCAAAGCAGCAGAAGCAGCTAAGATTTTGCAGACTCTTCATAAAAATCATGTGCCCATTATAGGTCTGGTAATTCTCACAGAAGAGATTTAATTTTACTATACTACTTAAAGTATTTGCCAGCTCTTAGAAGTATATTCCTGGGATTCAGGTCTTCACTACTGTTAATGTAGTAAAAATGCTGTGTGAAAATGCTGTGGATAGTCACCCTAAGAGAGCTGGCAAAACTAAATTTGAGAAGTAGATGGAAATCTTCCTTTGTTCAGCTCCTTTTAGGGCTACTGTATCCAGCAGCTACTTTTCTTTACTGCATGTGTCATTTCAACACTTCTGCCAAAGCACTTTGTGCTTTCCACCAACCTGGATTTCTGATACAATTCC
The DNA here is from genome assembly GCA_013397115.1 of Edolisoma coerulescens. Classification (NCBI taxonomy): domain Eukaryota; kingdom Metazoa; phylum Chordata; class Aves; order Passeriformes; family Campephagidae; genus Edolisoma; species Edolisoma coerulescens. The sequence continues at coordinate 341,535 of VWZW01000314.1, read as the reverse complement.
CCAGGAATTAATGAGAGTAAAGAAGTGAGTGCAATTAAAACATGCTACTTTGAGCAGCTGATGCCTTTTTCAGCAAAAATTTGGTCATTTTTCCTTGAGGAATACAGAAAAGAAAAAGGAGAATGGAATGGGAAGGTGGAGTTATACTGTGGCTCTGGATTTAGGGTCAAAGGACATGCCCTGGCTTGTAAGGCACCTTAATGCTGCTGAAGAAATGATCCACACTGTCCACATGAATAAAGCATCCTGGTCAGTTTCCACTCTGAATAAAATCTGGTCCCTTCCAGCATTCCAGATGGTATTATTCCAAATTCCAGAAATACAGAGAGATTGTGTGTATCTCCTTTATATATGTGTCAGCAACGAAATACCTCTAGGTTTCTTTGTGTCCTCCACGGGTGGAAGTGTCAGGGTAGCAGGGAGAGCCCTACCTTGCTACAAGAGATAATTCCTACTACAATCAGCAGAAAATCACTGAAAAGCACAGAAGTCCACAGACAGAAAGTCTTACTTTGTCACCTCTACTTAGCTATTTCTGTCCTGAATTATTTTTCATGGGTAACTCCCACCCTTTTGCTCTTTGTGTAGGTCTCTGTATTATTTGAGGGCTATAAGGATATAAAAGTAATCTGGGTAGTTTCCAGCACTTGAGAAGATAAAAAATGCATTTTTAAAGCAGAGCAATCTGAAGCTTGTTATCTAGAGGTAAATTGTTAACCTTTTCACTATGTAATGGTCCATGGACTTGAAGAAAAGAATAGGATGTGGATCACAGTTCCTTTTATTTTTCCCTCTTTATTCTTTGGAGATTCAATTCACCTCAGATTAAACTGAAGTTCTTTCTTTGTCATTAAGTTTCCCAAAAATAGATCCTGGGGTTTAAATATCATTTACATCACAGTCAAAAGAATAATCACATAAATAAGAATTTATGAATAATTAATCACAACTGCTGTTACATTAGCACAGTACTATTTTTAATTTATGGGGGCCACAATGGCATTTTTACTAACCTGGAAAGGGGCAAGTAGCAATTAAATAAGCACACTGATTAACTGATGAGTCACTGCATAGGCATACAGAGATGGATGGATGGATGGATGGATGGATTGATTGACTGATTGATTGATGAATCCTTCCACTGTGATGCCTGAATGACAAGAAAACTCCTGTATGACAAACAGTGTCCTCAACAGCAAGAAAATTACAAAAGTATCACAAATATAGGGAAGTATTGTTAAAGCTATTTTCGCTGAAAGTGAACTATTTTGCTCTCAACAAAAGGGATGAAATCTAGACTCTGCTTGCAGCTGCCATAATCTGCTGAGCGCTTACAATTCAATGGGGAGAAAAGAGCTGTGCTGAAGTGCTCCAGTAATGATCCTTCTGCTTGAAGAGTAACTGAAACTTTCAAAACACTCAAGATGTGCCCGTTTTTACATTCCTGATAGTGAAAGGAAACACAGTGTTTTTCTTCTGAAAATGTCAGATAAGATACGTGCTCTGGTTTTGTACCTTTTTTCTTGTTTCCCTACCCAGATGTCTACTAATTCATACAGCTCCATGGAAACAGAACACCTGACTAAAAGCAGTTAAAGACTGGGGAGAAGCTACAAAAGGGAATTTGAAGGCGCAGCTTTTGGTTTTGTTGTTCTTTCAGGTAGTAAGATGTGAAACTGATACTTTAAATGTATTTAAAAGCAGCAAAAGATAAAAGCATGGATGTCCATTCTTCTATGATAAATTAGGCTGGCATTTAAAAGGAAGATATTGCAGATGAAGGCAGTTGGAATTTTCAATCAAAACTCAGTTCTCATTTGGCTTGCAGAACCAAAACTTTCCAGAGAGATGAGGTGTTGCTTTTAGCAAAGTTAGAATTGCCTGTGAAAGGGTGCACACACAGACCTACAGCCTGTAAGCAGCTGGTCACAGAGCTCATCTATTATGTTGGACACAGGTTGATATTGCTGTTCTCCCTGATTCAAACATATAACTTCATCTTTATAATCTTGTTTTCATTCCAAAGATACTGGTTTTACTCCAGTGTAGTACTGGGAAAAGCTGTGAAATGCCAGAAGTGTCTCAGGAGTGAAAAAGTTTTTTCTTCCTTGCTTGGCTTTCAATACTTAAATATTACCTATAGATACAGAAAAATTTATATGACTTCCAATCTGCTTTATATTCTCAAATTATCAGGATAGGGTATTGTGAAAAAGAAATTCATGCTATGAATGTTCATTGAAACTCTATATAAGTTTATACTATAAATTGTCTATTAAAGATAGAGCATATCTTTATTCTAACATTCTACAGCTTACTTAGTATTTGCTTTTTATTTTGTTCCAGTACTCAAACCAATTAAGACAATTTCTTCATACCAAAAGATGTGCAGAATACCAGAAAAAGAAAACAAATGCTCCAGCAGAACAGACAAAAGTGGAGATATGAAGGAGGCAATGAAGATGTATTTATTTAGCCACCAGATTAGGTGAGAAGATAAATTAATATAGACAGCTCCTAGGTCCACTGTTTCAGAGTGTAACTGGATTCCTTCAAACATGTCTCTTAAAATCAGATGACCCTTCAAATTCACGCAGATATACTACTCCAATACCTACATCTATACCTGGAGATCAAGAGAGAGTCATACAACCTAAATGAAGTGCTGACAGGGATGTAGTTGGGACATTTCCACTGTTGTCAACAAGGAGGAAGGCAGTGTTTTACTAACAGCAATTAGATCTTCAGTAGTTCATTGTCTGGAGATGTGTATCTGGTTCCACTTTTTATGTGGATAGCTGAGGGCCACATTTCCCACTTCTCTACAGTGTTTGATCACAATTCCAGAATCAGTCACAGATTGGTTGAGGTTGGAAGGGACCTTTGCAGGTCATTTTTCCCAATCCCAAAATAGGTTCTCAGGTAGGTTATGCTTTGGTGAAATGACTTGGGAAAGGAGAGCTGTTCTCAAAGCTCTGTTTCCCTGACAGCTGGGACAGCCCCTGAGCAGTTCCTGGGAAGGAGAACTCTGGGAAGGAGATTCAGAGCAGAACAAACCCAGGCCACTTCCCCGTGCAAAGGCAGGTGCCAGGCAGAGATGGGCACGGTGCTTCGACAGCTCTGCTGGATGGTACGAAGGCCTGCCCATCTCTGAGGAAGGGTGATTAAAAAAATGCACAGTGAAGCAGAGGCAGCAGGCAACAAAGCAGCCAGGTGGAAGAATGGAATCTGCGAATAAAAGCACATCTCCTTACATACTGTGCTTCAGGAACAGTACTTTGACACAACCCTATTTATTTCACAAAGGAAGTACAAAGAGAGATTCAACCTAATTGTCATTTCCTCCTCTAGCACAAAGGATCCTCGGGACTCTAATTACTAGCCAGCTTCTCACATCAAGAAACAGAAATGCTGGTAGGAGACATGGAATTCATTTTTAAGAAGATAAAACTGTGAGCAGGTTTTTCTGATGAACCACAAAAGAGCAGATGCCAGCATGTTTTAAAAACTCCAAAACAGACACAGTAATTTTAAATAAGACTAAAAGACAAGAGGTGCAAAAGGGGATCAAAGCAGCATCTGGTGGTTTCTGAGAAAAAGAGAAGCTGACTTTAAAAACAGCATTAAACCTTTGTTGGATTAGCTGTTACCAAAGGCATCAGTAGAAAAGCATCAGAGGAACTGATGAAGTGACCAGCAGCCTGCCTGTCATAACTTAAAACGTTTTCTGTGAAGTAACCAATGCTAGTCAAACTTTTGTTCTGAATTTGCTAATGGAAGTGACCTATAACTTGAACTTCAAAGCTCAGAAATCATGTTTCATGAATACAGCGTAAGTCATCTGGATACAAAATTGAGCCTGCCATAATTCTTTAACAGATTTTATATTTATAAAAGACATCTATTCATATTATACTGACACTCAAAGGAAGAGACATGAGGCTGTTCCAACTGAAACATTCTCTTTTTCTTCTTTTCTTTTTTTTTCTTTTGCCAGAAGAAGAGCTTTCTTTGAATTACAGCCACAACGAATGGTTGTAGGGATCAGGAATGAGGTTCCTAACAGTCATTCCTAATCAGCTAAACATGTTAGACCTCTAGGGCACAAGGCAGTCTCCAAAAACTTGCCAATACTATGCAGATCTGGCACAATACTTGCAATAGATGCCTCAGTCTAAGTAGTTAATTTGAGTTGGCCAAAGACCAAGCAAGAGAATGAAGCTGCTGTCAGGCAAGAGAAATGAATGCGAAGGCTGTACTGACAAATTCAGCATGGCATACTCACGACTAAGTCTATGTGCACTCACAGAATTAAATGAAGAATCATTGGATGACTTGCTACTTTTAGCCTGGTTAGTAATGCCTAGACAAAGCTAATGTACACTATCTATACTACAAGCAACATTTTTAAAAATTATGTGAGGCTATTTACCCATCTTCAAACTGAATGGAAATAGACCCAGTTTGTTTCAAAGCAGTGATTCACACTGGCTTCACCCATACAAAATGAACACTGAGGTGGTACAAAATGACTAGATTCAGTGGATCCTTGCAGAAATGAAGAGCTTTACATATTCTAGCCTTATTAGTGTAGATTTGAGTTTGCCATGCTTGCATCAATTTCAGCACAGACTTCATGAAAAACCACTTCTGTTGTGAGCAGAGAAAATTCATTCCTGAAGAGAACCCAAGAACAGAAAGCAGGTGCTTCTGTTTATCATTCCTGCTTTCCAGACCTTTCTAGAACTGAACAAATGCTCTAGAGAATGAAAAAGAGCACAAGGAAGCAGTGATTAGATTTGAGTGTAGTTTTTTTCTTTTTTTATTCTCTTTTTTTTTCTTTGTTTTTTTGAGAAGAAAATGCAACACACGATAATGCTAATGCTGAAGTAATTACACTGCTTCACTGCTTTCAGTGTTATCTGTGGTGGAAGAAGCTTGGGGCCAGGGTGAGCTCTATTCCCTTTCAAGAACTCTCTTGAGTGAAGAATCTTAGAAGAAACTTAACAGAAATTTTACAGTGTTGCACTAATGTAACAAAGTAGGGTAATGATAAAGTTTTAACCCTTTAATACTTTACCCACTGGACAACCACAAATATCGCCCTAAGTAGAAGGAAAAAAAATTCATCATTGGAAGGAACACTTTTGCCTAAGAAAATATGGTTACTTGTCTCAACAATCACAAAGCAGAATTTTCTTCCAAAACAAATGCGAAATAGGCATGCAGGAAACAAACAGACCAAATCAACCAACCAACTCTGACAGATTTGTTAGTAAATACAAAAAAAAAAAAAAATTAAAAATTAAGAAAGAAAGAAAGAAAGAAAAAAAAAAAGAAAAAAAGAAAGAAAGAAAGAAAGAAAGAAAGAAAGAAATGCTTAGAAAACACAGGGACAGGATAGTGTACTAGGGATCTTTAAATGAACTGCTTAATCCACTCTTAGACTCCCTGAAGTCTTTTAAAATTTGGCTTGCATTGCTATAAAAGGTCTCTATGTGACTTTTGTATGGAGAGCAGTTTTCTGGATTTCTAGAAATACTGAGTAAACACTCAAGATCCTTCTTGGCATAACATGCTCAAGATTCATTTTTGCAAAGGCCTTTTCATTTTAAACACTCTGAATATATTTTCTCTCTCCTACTTTTACAATGTCATCAAGACTCCTCAGCAAGTAGAAATAAGAAAAAAGTGGATTGTTAACAACATAATATCGCCTGTCTTCTTTAAGGACGTAATATGAGATAAATTGTAATGTTTGAATGCAAAATTTTAATGATTCATGACACATCAGGAGAAACCTTCAAGCAGAACTAAATATTCAGAAGTCTTATCTAGGAGTAGGTGAGAGGAAGCTCTGTTTAGGGCTATGGATACTGCCACAAGCCATGAAAAAAGTGTTTGAACAAAGAAAGTAAAGAACTTGTATTATGATTTAAAAATTGCTGGTGACTTAGCCCTTCCAAAAGCCATACTCGGGCTTTAGGATAAGAACATTTTTCTGTTGCATGAAATGCTAACAGAAATTTAATTATGAAGATACAGATGGTTATCATTAAAATATTTTGCTGCATTCAAGTGTAAGGTTATTAAACACTAATTTATACCACAAGCTTTCAGACACTTTCATCTAGCCTGTCCTCCCTATGCTACCTTATAATCAATAGAGATAAATTAGCTCCTCCAGAGGGTTATTAGTTTTATTTTGTCTGAGAAATGTGAGATGACTTAATGGCTTAAGACAGAACTGATGCAAGAAGAGTGATCCAGGTCCTTCCACAACATGGTCATAATAAAATAAGTGTGAACAGAACTGCTAAACTTTCACAGTGACTGAGAAAAGCAGGAATTTTACAGGGGCCATCAAAGGCCTACTGTGCTTTCAAAATTAGGTCATATCCTGGGGTTTCAGGTCCCAGTTGAGAGTTTCATTCTCAGGAGTGCAATGCCACTGTGCATTCAAATTGAAATTCAGATTCAGATTTTACATCATAAATGAGTTAAGACTTCTTGTCTAAGAACAAAGTGATAGATCCACAGTCTGTTGATGATCTTTGGCAGAGATCAGGTCATTCATTATATGCACGTATCAGATTAAGGTGTTTAATCAAACTCATCTATTTTTCCATTAGAACAATCTACCCAGGTGCCTCCTAACAGAAAGTCAGACACCTATTGGTGTAGCTAAGGTCACAAAGAATTTCAGGGAAATCCTCCTGACTGAAAAAATATTAAAGTTAACAGGAGAATGTATTTTTCTTTATATAAAGAACATTTAAAAGGAGTTTATTTCTGACTTAGATCCTTACTGGTGTTTAACCACAATGTCATTCTCCGCTGTGAGGCTATTACATCTCAATGAGAATCTTTGGAAGAAACTGATATTTCATTGAAGTTGTACATCAGTGTATGTGGTATATTGCAAAGTGAAATGTGCTCTTTTGCATTTAAATGGGCAAGGAGATGAAAACATTAAATTGTGGCTCATTACAAACAAACATAAGACTGTACATTTGTTATACTCTCTTCCCCTGACTCAGCTGATGAGCAACCAAATCACTAATACAAGCTTGATACCATTTGATAGGTTTGTGCCTTAACCACACTTAGAAAGATGTTTATTTACATCCTGCAGAGTAACTAATATTCTGTAGCTAATTGTGTGCACTGCCATGACAGTGCATCTAAAGAAGGACATTACCACATACATCTCAGAGGGAATAGGAAGATACTTCATTTATAGCCACCCATCTGTCTAGTCACAGCAGAATTACATACAAACACAATGCACAAATTACTATGTCCTTCAGGAACCACTCTGCCATCACAAAAGCCTAGCTCTCTGCACAACTCGATTCACATACCAGTCCACTGTGTTGCAAGATTCTGTACATTGCATGCTTGATGACAGGCACAGAAATCCGAATTAGAGAATCAGAAGAGAGAAAGTAAATGCAAAGCTCAATATCAACATAAGGAGAAACAACTGAGCATTATTTTTTTCCCACTGCAGTATTTATATTGCTGATGTCTCCCAGTGGGACACTGTCCTGTGAAAGCGAAAAATACTGCAGAGGTCTTGTCGAAATGCAGTTGAGCAAAGATGAATGTTCTGCTGGAGAACAGAAAATAAGTTTCTTTTCAGATTTAGATGACTCAGAGACTTTTAACAGCAATTAACTGCTGAGAATATTGATAACTTATAATTCAACATGAACATGAAAGTAAAGGGAAGTCATTATCACACTGACTTCTCAGTGGCACACTCGATAAACACATCTTTTTTTGAAGAGCCAGAGAAAGCACTCTAATGTATAAGCAAGGGACTCCACAGGGCATCCTTCCACCACGCTGCAAATCACTGAGGTCCTGAAGCTAATGCTGACCAAGCTCCTGTGTCTGCACAAGGCAGCTCAGCATGGTGCACGTGTTCTAACAAAAATGTAACATTACACCTAAGATAGAACATTTCTCAGCAGGAAAACAGTTTGGATATGGCATCATACAAATTCAGTTGCATTGCTTTTAAATTACTTAGATGTATGTTATATCCCATGACTCCAGAGCTGGTGTGAGATGTTGCTAGCTTCAGCATTTCTGCAGTGGCTACCACTATGCAGTACAGTTATACAGTGTTGTCAATGCACGATGAGATTAGGCTTGGAAAAATGTCTTTATTGCACTGGACATAGTCTGTATTCTGAGCAACTGCCCTACCATCAATTAAAAAAAAAAATAAGGTTTTTTCTGTTCTATATGCTGACATATTTGCTTTGGTGCATTTGCATGTATATGTGTTTGTGGGAGGTATTTTCATGTTTATGTTTCTGGCAATAAGTGTCAGACCAAATCCTATCACCCTTTATGGACTTCTGCTTCATACAGTTATAATCTACTCAGTGTCTTCTTCCGGCTGTTCAATCCAGACCAGATTTCCTCCATTTGTTTATAAAAAACAACTGCAATTTCATTCAAATATTACCACTCTCATGATGTTATTCAGTGAAAACAGCTTAACCAGAATATCCACAGACAGAAAATAAAACCCTCATTTTTGCTCAAATTTCCATGACTTTTAAGAACTTACTATGCAGATTCATCAGTTGTACCTCAAATTTTGGGCCTATAATGTGAATCTTTCTGATGATTTTTGTTTAGATAAAAAAGTTCTGTTCAGTAAGGAAAATTGTATCTTAGGTAAAACTAGAAGGCACTAACACAGACTTTGGTCTCTTCTTCCCAGTGGAAAACTGGGGGGAAGAGTGTTAGAAAAGAAGGAGCTGTCAAAAGAAAACCTTTTATCCTTTAGTTGAATAAACCTTGAGAGGCTACTCTGCATGGCCACCATCACTAAGGAGGTGGGGAACAGGAGATTTCCACATGATCCAAGTGAGGAAGATTCAGGAATCTGTGTCAGGGAAAGCTGTTGTATGGAGGTACATTTGAGTTTTTCGATATCCCAATAGGGGAGCAAAGAAAACCCCTGAAAAGAGGTGGGAGGGGGAAAACAGAAGGGGAGGGGTTTAAATAACACTGAGGGGGAAGGATGCAGACATGGAGCTCCTCACCTTGGTGGTGGAACACCAAGGTAGAGAGAGATGGGAGGAGGGAGAGGTGGGAAATCAGGAGATGCTGCACTTCAGCAGGATAAAACCTGTAGTGAGTTAGGGGGGTGACACATGAGGACCCCAACCATATGGAATAGGGGAGGAGGAGGGGAAAAAATGAATGCAAGAAGTTCTGGCATCGGGCTGTGAACTAGAAACTGCTTAAGAGAAGTTATTACACAAGTTACAAAATGTGGGACACTCTGGAAACATTTTGTATAAAATGTTGCATAACTGGGCCACCAAGATTTAATATTGCTATACCACCAGTCACTGGAAGTACTTATACAAAAATACCAGTCATGAAAAAAGCCTCACAGACCAGTTAATATATTCTGCACTAATTCAAAGATTTTGGCAATTAAAGGAAGGGTTTGTACAGGTTTTAAAAATGTAAGGGAGTATATCCCTAGTAATAGTGAAGCATATGTGAGAGGTCCTTGTTTTAAGTACAGAATGTTTTATCCTAGATCATGCTACTTCAGCAACAGAAGCAATTAGTTGACACAGCAGCAAGGCTGGGATCATCTATTTAAAAAAAAAAATAAATTACAAAGAGACTGGTCAGACAAAACAATACAAAGAAAAACAAAACAAAAAAATTACAGAGTTATAGAGGCCTTTGGACCAGAAATAAGAGACACAGATAATTGCTTAAATATATCACAGACACATTCTTACACAGACACCCTCTTAGTCTGGGCAAACATGTATGGTAATTCCTATCAACTCATATGCATTGGCAGCCTTTGTGTTCTTTCTCTGGCATACAAGCTACAGCATTTCCCAGGCATATCAGCCAATTAGGAAGGGGTCAACTTTCCAGGTTATGTTAAACTTAAATTTTGTTCAGATTAAAAAAAAAAGCTACTGCATCAACTAAAATTGTTGACAGTAAGGCATGCACTTAACCAGCATTCCTGTCTGAGGATAATTCAGCTGTGGCATGTTACTAGCCTGTTTCTGAAGCTCAGTGCAGTAAATAGTAGCTCACATTCCCAGAGGGATACAAGGCTTGCAAGATATTTTTTGAGATAACAAATATTCCATACATGGCATCTTGTCACCAGTCTAACAGTTAAAGAACTGTAATGTTAAGCAGCAACCTCAAGCAAATGGGAATTTGTAGGTTTTCATAAAACCCCGTAAAAAACGGGGGTCAAATTTCAGTAGGAAGACAATTGCCTGAAATAATGTTGTGGTTTAACCCCAGCCAGCAACTAAGTACCATGCAGCCATCATGTCAGGATGGGAGAGAGAATTGGAAGGGTAAATTTGAGAAAACTCATGGGTTAAGATGAAAGACAGTTTAATAGGTAAAGCAAAAGCTACGAAGAGAAACAAAGCAAACCAAGAAATTCATTCACCACTTCCCATGGGCAGGCAGGTGTTTGGCCATCTTCAGGAAAGCCAGGCTCCATCAAATGTAAAAGATTATTAGGGTGATAAAAGGCCATCACTCCAAATGTCCCCCCTTTCCTCCTTCTTGCCCCAGCTTTATATGCTGAGCACAATGCCATACAGTAGGGAATATCCCTTGTCACCTGGGGTCAGCTGTCCCAGCTGTGTCCCCTCCCAGCTCCTCACACACCCCCAGTCTCCTCGCTGGTAAGGTGAGAGGCAGAAAAGGCTTTGGCTCTGTGTAAGCACTGCTCAGGAACAGCTAAAATACACCTTTGTTACTAACACTGTTTTGGTCAGAAATCCAAAACACAGCCCTGTATCTGTGTTACTGTGAAGAAATTTTACTCCACCCCAGCCAAAACCAGCATAAAGAATGGAGATTTTATTCCCAAATTGATTTTCAGGACAAACAAGGAGACATGCTATGCTCTCAGTGACATAACAGCCCTAAAAGACTTCACTGCTGTTTCTCATACTCACAGTTTTCTGCACCCACTAGACTGATAACTGGAAAAATTCACTTAATTTAGCAAAAAGAACTTCCAGCCATTCTCTAATTAATCCCCTAAATCTGAAGATAGCCCTCCAATAACGCCAGTGCAAATATTAGGAAAGGCGTTCCGTCCCATGGCCAGATTGGAAATAGATAATCTTTAAGGTTCCTTTCAACCCTGTCCATTTTATGATTAAGGGCAATCCAGAATTTTCCCTTAAGCCAGAGGGTCCTGAAGAAAGAATTTGATGGGATACTGAGTCTTTTTACAGCCACTAAAAATAGAAACACTGTCACATTAGTGAGTGGAATTGAAGAAGCCAAAATATTTTAGATTTGCAGGACGACTGGCCATTTGATTGCAAATATTAAGTAACAGTTTGAAAGAGACTGGGAGGAGCAGAAAGCCCTGACTGCTACATTTCAATGTTCCTTCCTGCTGAGCCACCTCCCCTGTTTTTCTTCTGGGGCACAAGCTACGGAAGTTAAACTCCAAGTATGAAGCTCAAGTTTGTCCACAGTAGTTGTGCCTTCATTCACACTCAGCAATGAATTCCCTGAGAAGCCCAGGACTTCCAAGACCAGTCTTCTACACAGATAAGCTAATGGACTGGCTGGAGACAAGGGACTGACTTCAAGCTAAGCGACTGACTGATCTTCGAGCCACCTTCTGTCACAATTAATTACCTGACTGAGGAACTGCGGATACATGAGCTCTCCAGGTGGGAATTTTAAAGGGATGTAGAGATTCCCCCAGGCAGTTCCTTCAGTGCCTCGTTCAATTTGTGAGCTTAAATGTCTTGATTAATGTCCTGAGTATAGTGCCCCAGTCAGATCCTACTGGGGAATTAATCCAATCACTTGTAGGTAAGCCACGTGAAAACAGCCTGTAGAAACTTGCTGCAGACACAGAAATGTCCATCTAGGACAGTCTTTCACACGCACTTTTGCAATAGTAAGAAGATGTTTCCTCATTTGAGATAGCTCCTGAAAATGCACCATGCATGCACTGGGGTTGCCAAGCAGTATCACAAGCCAGTAGAAGAGTGGTTTGGGGAGTCTTGTCCAAGCTAAACAATACCAAAGACTCTTGCAATAAGGATTCCCATTTCCATCGAGATCCATTGTTTGGGTGATTTCATTCTGAACGCAAGTATTACAGGATACCAAGGTCCAAAGTTTGGTGGGTTGGTTTTTTTTCAAACAAGTATTCTGTCCATTATACATGTCCCAATACTTAGCATCAAAGCAGAGTCATTCAGAGAAGGCGTGGATCTCACTTAACTCTACAAGGAGCTGGGGGAGAGTGTTAACATTATTTCTCCCATCGCACACCCAAGAAGGATGTGTTGTGGTAAGGAATCACAGCAAGATGGGAATTGCGGAATGACTCTCTTTCTCACCTTCCCATAGTTTGTGTTTCCACAGAATCCATAAAAATGTAAGATAATATATAGAAAGAGTAGGCAACATTGTATTTAAAATCCAGCTCAAATTTGGAAACTGAGAGCTTAGTAGTATTTGTTTAACAAGATTCAGGAAAAGCTAGGAATTGGGAAATGGCAAATCCTGCATGACATCTGTCAACAAACATAATCTCCCTAATTCTGCTTTACTCTGTATTGTTAAAAACCCCCAAACCTTAAAATCCAATAAAGTTCTTTTTTTTCTAGTCCTTCTACCCTCATTGTTAATTTCCATCTACATTTTCACAGGAACCATCAGACATGTTTTCAAAAAATGAAGTGGGAACAATTGAATTAAGTAATAAAGTCAGTAACATCAAGTTTGGAAGTGTCACTGTTAATAGCACATCATGTCAGTTAATAAACTTCAGTCTATGTAAGGTAATCTTCCCCTATTTAGGTATGTGCATGTCAAAGGGAAAAGTTAAGGGACTCTGATTTTTTTAAAATTTTGAACTATCAAAAAGACCCCATTTGAATCACAGAGATCTGCTGTGTCTTATTACCAAACCTGTATTTCTAGGAAGAACTATAAAGAACAGACTCACAGATGTATACACTTCCTAAATGAGCACTGAAGTATTGAGTAAACTTCCAACGAGCAATACCAGCTAATGCCTGGAAGAACTCTAGAAGCCAACAGAGACCTCTTTAATTCATCTGCTTAGAATATGCAGCTTTGCCTTTTTGTATTATTGAATTTCCTAACATATTAGTCTTCTTCACAGCTTTTCTGTACCTGGAACTACCAAACAGTTAAGGCTGCTTCAGTCTGGCTGAGATATAAATAGAGGAGATATAATAGAGGTTTATTAAATTCTCAGCAGTTTGAAGAAGGTGCATACAGACTGCTCATTCTCTTTTCTGATACAGGGAGTAACAGAATGACTTACTACCAAATCAATCAACCACCAAAAAACCCAACCACAGAAAAAGCAAGGAAGGAAAATGAACATAACTTGTGTCACACAGCAAATTAAGGTAAGAAAGTACTTGTAAATTTTTACAGTGTTTCAAAATTGACAGGAAAAATTAATGGACAAAAAGCTTGGTTTGGAATCATCAAATACAAACCTAGTATTATGGCTCAGAAAGCCTTGGAAAAACTTCTCTGCAATGTTGCTTCCAGCTCAGACTCTTCCTTAGGTTGTCAATATTCTATTACTAATCCATTTTATTCAAGATATGAATTGGCTGAATTTTAGGTCAAATCTGATATGTACCTGAATATGTTCTTATGCCACTTTCTTGTATTTTGAAATCTCCAAGCATTTTAAAACTATATATATATCTCCTGGGTTTTGCTACTTTTCAATCATTATCTTTGCCTAATACATACAGAAACAAAATACAAATACGAACTTTTTCTATTCCAGAACTCACATGTGAAAATCTCAAAGAGATAATGGGCATATCCTACAGCTAAAAAGACACCCTGTACTCAAAAAAAAAAAGAAAAAAAAATCAGTCTCAAGCATTAGATGTCATCTTTTTAAATATCCATCTCCAGCAGCTGTTGCATCAGCAGCACCTTCTCTCCTCTATGGTCACTGAACAAAAAGCCTTTTCCTGAAAAATACTTCACTGAAAATTACTGAAATACAATAACATTCAAAAAAAAGAGGGTTTATTTTGAAGAGCTTCTCTGCCGCTTAAGTAAGCACTGTTAAATTCCTACAGGCTGCTGTCAACACAAGGTACAACAAAGAAGACTCAAGTAAAACTGAAGATCCTAATTTGATATCAGAAAAACCTGTATTTTGTATTTCTAGCAGTGGACTCACCAATCTACCATTTTCTTCTTCCTACATATGATACACTCACCTTTTAAAAAGGAAGCACTGATATTATATGTTCCATTAAGTCATTTTCTTTCTTTCCTTGCCCTGTTTTTTTATTTGGATTACTTTCGCATTTCTGCTTCTTGGTTACTTCTCTCCCATATCAAAACCAGCTTTTTAATGAACCATCAGCTTACTCTGGCAATCCTGCAGTATCACTCTGAGTACAGCACTTGCATTTGTACCTCACAAACATCCAGACACCTTTACAGGGTCCTTAAAAGAATAAACTTTGAATAATGCTGCATTCAAAGTACTGATGTCTAGGAAGGAGAAAAGATTTATGTATACTCATTAGAGTGCTTCTTCCAGATGTATTAAAAAAAACCAACAAAAAAACACAACTGCAATGTACTCAAGTTAATGGATTAACAACAAACACATGCAAAAAAAAATAGTAATTGTAATAATAATAATTCTATTTATCTGTGGAAGTAGTGTGGCTCAGGAGCAGTGACCTGTAGAGAGATACATTAAACAATGCAGATTTGCAAAACTCTGCACAGGAAGAGTGTTGGTGGCGAGCCAGGCTGTGAAAGAATGTTTCAGTAAGAAATTAAGCTACGCATTTGCTCCCATTTGTTAACATGCACCAGCCATAGCAGTGCAATTGCATTTCATTGTTGCCTTTATGTATTTATTAGTGCACTGAAGGCAAAGTATTTACAAAGTGTTTCCATACACACTGTATTAAAAAAAAAAAAAAAGCAGGAAAACCTTCAATTTTCCACGTCAAATGAGAGACTGGTACAGCCTGGAGATGCTGAGCCTTGGCACCATTTCTCATCTCTGAACTTCGGACTATGTAATCAAAAGCTACAGAATTCATTTCTGCACCTACAACCATCCCTGTTGCCCCTCCAAGAAGTCAATTCCACGTACTGGTCTCAACATGATTATTTTATTGACATCGCTCTGCTGAAGGACTTCTGCAAATACCATCCAATTTTCCAGCTCTTTCTAGAAGATCAAAAGATGCACCTTGCATAGTAGACAGGAATTTACACTGATGAGTGCCTATTGTCTTGAATACAAATGCTGCTCACAGTGTTTGCCCAAAGCTAAATGCGTATGACTGTAATAACTAACTGCAGTTAGACCCTGAAAGCAGACTTGTATTGGAGATAAAAGTATGTTTGTGCTGGAGAATAGCTTTTGCTTGAACAACCCTCGGGCTAAGATCTTCAGGGCCTCCTAATTAGGGAGGATGGCACTGAGATTGAAACCTGTAATTCCAAATAAAGCAGCTGGAAAGGGCATGCAGCTTCTGCTTGGAAGCAGTAACAAGTGTGCTAGGCTATTGCTGATGGTAATAGATCCTGGAGGCTGAGGTCCATTTCTGGCAGAGATCTGCAGGTTGCAAACCACCCCGGTCCATGGGTTCATTCATGTAGTGGGAGGCAAGTCAATGGATTTCACAACCGGAGCACAACCTGGCCAGGACACTAACTTACATTTTCTACGATTTCTTTTTTCAAGTACAGAAATAAGTTCACGTTGTGCTAAACTACCCAGATAGCGCCCCTTTCTCTCATCACCCTATATTGTATAGCCTTTACTGTTTTAGCTGTCCACATGAGACAGGTTGCTGCTCTTTCAGCTACAAGTCACATACTGAGGTCAGCAATAAAGCTGACTTTTTCATGCTACTCACTTGAACAGTATGTTTAAAAGATGTGAAATTAATTCATAGTATTTCTTCAAAATTCTACCAAGGAATAAATTATTTTCAAGTATCTCTCAGAATCTCTCATATTTTTGATCATAAAAAGGATGGAATCATTTAAAAACAACTCAAAAAGAAAAGTCGTAGGAATTCAACTATCATGTGCTCACTAAATCATGAGTATATAAAGAAAAAATATCAAAGTTACTTTAAAAATATTTTAAAAATGTTAAAAATGTTCTCTGAGCTGCATAACACATATAGTTGAGGGGATTAATTTTATCCCACTGGATGATACCAGGAACAAAAGGGTAAAAAAAAAAAATTCCAACAGGATATGACTAGCAAACAAGATACTTGATTATTTCAAGCTGCAATCCAAAGCATATCCTTCATGAATAACTTACTGAAAATACCATCTCCTTCACAAGGTATGCACAAAAGTATTAAACATGCTCTCAAGAAGAAATGTATCTTCATAGTGTTTTTATGATTGTGTTATGTATGTCAGATCAGAAAGCAGCAATACTGGAAACATCATTTAAGCACATGTCCGACAATGAACCTGATTCTCACAGCACCACAAACATGAAAATAAATTGTAGGCACCATAATGTTTTAAGGCCATTTTAGAGGTTTGCTTATCCTCGTGTCTGATGTAAATATTTCTACACCAGTACTTTTTATTTTGAAACATCTAATTGTACTGAACTATAAAGCAATTCCAATACATACATGTATTTTAAATATTCAGATAATCTGAATATATGCAGATATTGTAAAACTAGACTCTTCTTTCAGCACATTCAGAGTAGAATAAAAATACTTTTAAAATGGGTATTCTTTCATGGCACTAGGAAAAAAAAATGTTAAGGTGTTTATCAACTCCTGAATATGCAGAAATCAAATAATCATTCGGTTTTCTTGATGGAAATTAGAACGCAAGTAAGTTACCTCAGAAGACAATTTCACTGCCTTGTCTCCTCACCCACATCTGTATTTTTTTTTCAGATCATTTGTTTTAATGGCACTTGATAGTTTTTACGACTGCAGGACAAATTAATTTGGCTTGTCTAGATCCATTTTCAGTGTTTTAAATGCTTCACCCGTATATGCCCACACATTTAAGCCACATCTTACAATTTCAAACAGAAACAATAAGGCGGCAGACAATTTTCTCAAAGCTTATCTTCTGTTTTAAGATGGAGATGTAAAAATGCAAGCAATATCTAGCACTTCCACACCTGGGTGACTCTTTAATAATGTGATTTTACACTTTTCAGAAAATCTGCAGAACCAACTAAACTCACCACTTAGAAGACTTTTTTATATTGGAAAGCTAAATTTCATTAGTGAAAGAAACAGAGAACTGCTTATGATAGCCATGATTACGGTGTAGTAGAGTGGAGAGAGCCTGAGAATTGAGCACCCTACAAAACCAAAGCAGTCTTTCAGGGGGTTTAAAACTAGGACTCAGGCTTCCACGGGGAATGCTTGCAAACGGGAAGTGCTGAAATGGCTGAGGCAGGGGCCGTCCTAGCTCCATACACTCCTCTCACGGCTGGAAGTCACACAGAGAACAACAGAAAAGGAAACCTTCCTAATCCACTGGTGTTCACTGTCCTGTGTGTTTTCTAAGTTAAAAGTAAAAGCACTTTACATTAGTAAAGCTGAGTGTTAGGTATGCCAGTAAAGGAAAAAATAAAGAACATTTTTAGTCATTCTGCAAAAGATCTCTGAACATGAGCCAAGGGCCTAATTCCCTCCTACTGACCACCATTTTGGCTTCTGCAGGTTATAAAATAATGCAAAATGGGCATAAGCAAACACAAAATCCCCCAGAATTACAGTCTGAGATCATTTCACAAAACTGGAAAGTTGCCTGTCTTGAGGAAACAACTTAAACATGCGTGGTCAGAATATTCACTGGCTTGGGCAGGTTCTCTGCTGCCTATAAGGAGTTTCCTAGTGATTTCAGGATTTCATCAAATTGTAGATTAGTAGTTTTACAGATTCTGTATATAGCAGAGTAAAATAATTGCTTTATATAACTCAAAAGCCCCCCAAGCAAAAAGGCTATAACTTACATGATGTCAACAGAACAGCTAGTCATAAATCAAACATATTCTGTGAATGAAATACAACCAAATGTTATCAACTTGCTTAAACTAATTTTAAGTGTCGTCTGGCAGGTAACATAAAAATACCCTAAAACAGGCTGAACACAGTGAAAATGATTCAGTATCTCCAAAGAATGACCTTAAGAGAAATGGAAGTAAATGGGCCCAAATACCATTTTGCTTGTATGTTCAAACATTTACTAGATGCACTTCAAATAACTTACACATATGGCAGAAATTATCCATCCTTTGTTTGTGACAGCTTCAGGAATTATTTTGCAATGCCTACTACACTGCAGCACTGATTTTTACTTCTGCTATTGGCAATGTATTTTTCCAGCTACATAGCCTGTTTTGCATTCGAGTGAAAAATCTGGCTGTTGCATTTTTCATGATCAGTTAAAGAAGGTCATGTTATTCATATAGTAATCTTCAGTCCCTATATATTTTCTTAGTCCCACTATATTTGCTTTCTATATTTGTTTATCAAAAATAAAGATTCCTACACTGAAATTACAGAAAGAGGGTTTTAGTTTCTTTAAGAAAGAATGAATCTCATAGCACTTAGAAATTTTTGTTCCCTAGTAATATCTGTGTCTCTCATTGTGATTCCCAGTAACACATTAAAGCTGGCAGTCTGGCCCTTGGCGGGAGAGAGGTATTTTTCAAACAGATTTACTGTTCAACATGGTGTTTCCCTGCATCAGCTTACTTAGGCCAAATGTTGTATACGTGGATCTAACTAAGCTAAAGTCAGCCCTCTTATTTCAGGACTGAATTAGCATCTATGGGAGTTCAAATCAAACCAAAGCAAACCAAACCAAAGCAAACCAGACTTCTGACTCCATCAGTCATATTACTTCTTTGAAGTAGCAGGAATAAAATCAAAATTGAAAGTGTATGGCTTCAAAAACATTTCATAATCAATGTGACCAGATTTATCAATACTGAAGTGAATGTCTAACTTCACTCAAGTACAGGCCTATCAATGCCATGGATTAGTGCTCTTTCTGTCACATGTTGCTCAAAAGGGATTGAATAGTTTTATGGACTTAGATTCTTTAAATCTAGCTCACTGCAACATTCACTGACAAAACACAGAAGATCCTAAGCAATCCTTAAGACATTATGTCGGACTGTCAGTACATCCTGACTTTAGGAGCATTTTTGTTATGATAAAGCAAAGATGGCACAGCAGAGCTCCAAATAGTACACATCACTCTTCACCTCTCCAAGTCTTTACCACATAATACTTTCGAAGAAGTACATCAAACTTCCTTGTCAAAATAAAAAAAAAAGAGAGATCAACTCCACCAAAATAAGATAGAAGGAAAAATTTGCTGTTACATGATAGTCAAGCACATGTGCTCAGAAAGCACATTAGATGCTTCACACAGTAGAATGTTAGACAGTAGAACAGACATGAAAACCAGTTGGTTGAAGAAAAAGTAAGGAGTTTGCTTTTCAAAAAAAGACTCAGAAAGTTACTCCTGAGAAATGACTCAGCTTAAGTTTTAACAGATTTTTAAAATATAAAACTAACTAACTAAAACTAAAGCCACTTAAAATAACACACTCAAAATCCCCTAAAAAAAAAAAAAAAAAAAAGGAGATTCATACTATTTCCAGACAAGAGTAGTATGATGTGTCATTCAACTGTTCAGGGGTTTTATTCTAAGACCTGAGATTTGAGGAATAGGTTTTAAAGTCCGACACTAAAATATCGATTCTCAGACCAAATCCTTGAAATCTGACAGGTATTTAGCAGTGTAACCACAGTTATTAAAGTCCAAAGCTACAAAGATATAAAAAAAGAACATGCAGTGACACAATGTTTTCCATAAGAACTATCTCTTACTTTCTCGTCTTACCCAAAAGAAAGCCACAATACCCTTTTCCTTTGTCACCCTTTGAAATCTTGTTGTCTCTCCTGCCTTTTTTGAACATGGCAAATCATAGAAAGTGAAAAAGAGTACTTTATACAAGGAAATCATGCGAAGACAAATAGACTGAGTCAACATCTTTAAAAGAATGTTCTCTGCTGCAAGGAGAGGTTAGGGAGAACCACAAGTGAAGCATATGTCAGATTCTACCTGCAGCTATCATTTCCATAGGAAAATGACTGGCTATGTCACGCTATGCCATCATCAAATTTACTGAAATGTGAAATGCAATGCTGCCTAAATCACAGAAGAAATTAATTTAGGAAATATTAATAAAAAACCAAAACCCCAAGACCTATAAATTGCTGGAGGCTGGGCAAGTACACGAACATTACTGTACGCTCCCTAGAACTTCTACTCTTCCTTCAGCATCTGACAGTGGTGGCTCTCAGATGTACAGTATTATAGTAAAATGTCTCTTCAGATTTATCCAGTGCTATCACTCATATGCTCTTACTGCCCATAGAGGTGACTGTTCTGTTGTTGTTGTTGTTATTATCACCATCATCATCAGTAGTAGTAGTAGTAGTAGTAGTGTACTTAATACTGCTCTGCATCCTGGAGCTGCAATATTTATGTGATGAAAACTAAAACTTGCATAAGCCATTTTTCAGTCCTCCTCATAGCTTTTGAAGTGAGACAAAAGACAGATATGGTAACTTCTTTAAGCAGGGCCTGTCTTTCCAAATGCTCAGTCATTTCAGTTGGATAAAAAACATAACAGAAGCAAGTCATAATCAACCACCTACATTCGCTGATGCCAGCGACTTAAATATTTTCTTACAGTTATCTCTGAGTTCATATTTTTCTCTAAGTACACTTAGTGTCCGTAGCTTCTCTATTTCAGCATAACTTCTGCCCTTATATTCCATGGACACAACTTTCTCAGAGAGATTCTTTAAGCTTTTTCTCTGCCAAAAGCAAAATCAATGCTTAATTTTCACCCTTCTAATCTTCAAATTCTTCTGGCACAAGTTTTTTTCTTGAAATACAGTCATGTTGCAGCTTTTGGGATCACTCCTTTTGGCTTTTGTTCCTACTTCTCTAATTTTGTTTTAACATAACACTGATATATTTCAAGAAGTTCTTAACTACTGGCTTAAGATAATAATGGCTCAAAAGAGAACTCTTCATTTTACTTTCTGGCCTGAGAGATCTTTACTTTCTTTTCTGAATATCTGTGAATAATTCCATCCTCCTCAGATATAAAGTCCACAACTTATCTCAAGTGGTATGTGTAGTTCCTTATTATCAGGATATATCTTCACCTTGCAGACTACTTCATCAAACTTTTTAAGAGGTGCAGCCCTTCCCATCCAAACACACAACATTTGCATTCCCCAGATTCTGACCCTGTGCCTTCCTTCATTGGTGCAACATCTTTTTCTTCATCCCTTATAAGTGCTGTTTCACCTGCTTATTCACCTCTCTGTAATATAACTCTCCTCACTGTAAAAACCAAAATTTATTAATATAATTACATGCACTCTACACTAGGGAAGAAAGAGTTTGAACAGTCAATTTTCATGTATCTCAAAGTTCCTTCTACTAAAGTTCTAAAGCCCATATATCAATTTGACAGAAGGGCAAGATGCAGCAGAAATGGTCCTGAAAGAGATTTATTTATTTTTTTTTTAGCTTTAGTAATCAATCCATAAAATCCTAAAATACTGTGGAGGGGAAGGGTCCCCAAGAAAACTCTCTGAAAAGATGCTCAGCATAAAATCTATCACTCCCGTTACAGGCAATCAGAATGTTTATAGTCTTCCTTTAAGTACAAATTCATTCCTCTACTTAGAGCATAAAGTGAAAAGTACAGATAGAAAGCACTACTGGAATATGATTGACGGGCTTCCTAAAGTATGCAATTTAAAAACTTGGGCACCTGATGGCATTCATGAAAATTCAAAGCAACTTTAAGACTTTAGCAAACTTCTTCCCCCTCAGATCACCAGAAGTATTCCTTTCTTGGTCTCTGCATGCATAAATATGAAGGAATTATTTTTCCAACTAGTTCTAGGTTAGCTCAATCATTTTCCAGCTTTCCTGGCATAGCAAAAACCAAAGAGTATCTTCCCAAACTTGTAGTCAGACCTGATCTTTGACTGCATTTTCCATAGTTAATAACCAAATTGTCCTCAGCAAATCCAAATTAAACTAATTGCTACTTAGGAATGGGTACGTGATAGCACTCTTTGAAAAAAATGTAGTTACACTTATATTCTAACTTTTCAAACAAGATAAATATCCATGGGATGACCTACTCAACACCTGGCCTACAGACACCTGATGCGATGCACATATCTCAAAGGGAAAAAAGAGCTCTAGCACAGGAGCTAGGTGTGGCTCATTGACACAGGTTTAAACTGGCTTGGAAGAGAGAAAGGGACAAAAGCAGTCTTGCCAGTGCTGAGTGATGGGATGGTGTGCCAAACAAGCGCTAATGGGACGCCTCAATCTGCTTCATGAGGTGGGCCCCAGGGCTGCACAGTGCACCACATGGATCCTCATGTTTTACCTGTCTGGCTGAGAAAAAGGCAAAAAGGCAAGCAGGGACAGTAGAAACAAAAGATGCTGTAATCTCTTTCACTTTCCAGCTGAATCTTGCTGTATTCAGTGCTGTCATTCAGCATCACTCTCCTTCATCTGTCTTCTTGAGACAACTGTAGCCCTCTTCTTTGCTCTCTTACTACTTAAGTTAAACTACGGCTTTATTTCACGTCTAAACATTTGCGATACCTTAAGACTGAATTACAGTTATTCACACCAGCAGCATGAAAACTGCAACACGTTGTGTTAACACACATTTGAGCACTATGAACCTTAGAGCTATCTCTTAGATTTTAGATTCATTACTAGGTTATGGGATTCAGAATGGTATATTTAGAAAAAATAGGGTGGAGATTGACAAGGATATAAATTCCTTGTCCTCTCGAAGTGGGTAGCTACCACTCTGTCTAGGAACTATCATGACTCAGTAATGGCTACACACATTATTTCCTATACATTTCCATCAATTGCATTCTTTGTACATAGACTCACCGATGACGTAAGTGGACATAGAAGACATTGAGTTTGTTGGATGGAGACACTTCTAAGCAAGCCACCAGACAGGAGGGCAGTGCAAGAGCCCACCTCATTTACCCAGAGGTGACCATCAAACACAGGAGCTGATACCTGACTCATCAAAGTTATTTTTGCTCCCCTAAGGAAACGTCTGTTTCAGTTGGAGGAAGTGTAAAACTAGGTCCTAACAAAAGTAGAAGTTAATAAGGCAGAAAGAACTGAAGGAGAATAAGTAAATCTATCCAGATGCCTACTGACATTCAAGAAAGATTAGCTATAAAGCTAACTCTTCTGCTAGGAAGCAGTTCTCTCCCAAAAGGAACCTGAATGACATGTAGAAGTATAATCCTCTATGTAATGCATACAGACATAGAGACACCTTTCAGTTTTAATGCTGATGTCAAAAAAAAAGGCATTTTTTTTCTTTCACTTACTGATCAGTTTTTAGAAACATTTACAACATGTAAAATAGACAGCATGGTAACCAACTTTTTTTTAAACCTTTTTTATTTACACAGATTTGAGCTAGGCGTGCTTGCCAGGATTTTTCATCCACGACTGCTTAGCAGATTTGTAAGTGGATATTATGACATGCTAAAAAATACTTTATCTCTTTCACACAATTTCAGAATATCCAAAGTACAACAAACAAGTTTCTCCTTAGCAAATACCTAGATCAGCTTCAGAGCTTAGAGCAATAGGGTTGAGGGATGAAGATGTGTCTTTCAGTGACTCTAAAACAGAGCTTTACACTGGGGAATCAGAGCAGTCCAAGGAGCTGGTTTTGGACCTCTTTCTTGACAGATGGATAAAGATCTGCTCACTGCATTTCTATGATCATGGGTTTAATAACCATAGCATCACAGAATGCTTTGGGTTGAAAGGGATCTTAAAGATCATCTAGTTCTAACCCCCCTGACAGGGGCAGAGTCACCTCCCACCAGACCTGGTGGTTCAAAGTCCCATCCAAGTGGACAACTTATTTTGTGCTTGAAATAAAATTATATACATATGTTTCAGTACGTTTTGTGAACTGAGTATTGTGAATTCACTTCCAAAAATCCCTAAAAAAAATAATTAATCCCACAACACACAAAAAAAAACCTTCTCATATTTTATAAATGAGACACAATTAAATCATTAGTTAACATATTTGTAAGCAGCTCTCTACATGATCACTGAATTTTTAAGTAAAACTGTTTACCTGTGCTGTAAGAAGTCTGCAGAAATATAAGGTTTTTAGCAGTAGCAGCAAAAGCAAGCTACCAATGACTGTCAATAACACTTCATCAACATTTATATATTACTAATGCAATATTTCATCAATGCAAAATGATGTAATTGCTTCAGATGTCTGACCTTGAAAATACTAGACATGAATTTCTGATTTTAGACAGCAATTTCAGAAGCCAAGCAGTTGCACAGTTCCACCAAGGATTTCCAGCATGATCGTTGATCAAAATTGTATTTTGTATTATTGAACTAATACATATACTATCAGAGCTAAACAGAAGACTACAGGAAGGGCAAAAGTCTGCTTGAGATCCACAAGCAAGCCAAAGATTCTGAGTCAGCCATGAAAGACACTCCTTAAATGAAAATGAGCAGAAAAGCAGCAGAGATTTTGGAACTTATTAGTGCAACTCCATTCCCAAATGCACTGCAACAGGATAGCATGCTTTTTAACAGCACTAAATTAAACTTTTCAGTGCAAGGCTGGATCTTAAAATTCTCCCTGAAACCTGTTCTGAAAGCCTGGACATTTATCTATGAGTAAAATGGCCTTACGTTTCCACTCAATATTTCAAGATGGAGAGAGAGGATCAGAATTTTTTTTTATCCAGGCAAAGTTTGCATGGGGCAGCAAGAATTCAGAGGACAATTGAAAGAGAAACTGCATTTATAAAGTTTCAAAAACTGTCAAGCATTTGAAAGCACAAGCCCTTATTATAAGAACCTACCACATCTTTTCCATGTGTCATCACAGACTATACCGTTTATAGGCCCTAATTCAACTCCCCGCAGTAAAAGCTTCCTTCGAAATTGGATTCAAAGCCTAAAAATTAACGTCAGCATTTTTGAGAGATTCAGCTCTCACACTGGCAGATTCTGTGAAACTGGAAGTCAAAACAGGAAACTGAATTTCAGACACAATCCTGAGATACCAATTAATACGCATTTTTATAAACAGGCTCCAAAATAAATCCTCTTCCTTCCTAGCAGACCTCAGCATTACCTTGGTTACACACACATTAAATTGTGCATATATTTTCTTGTAATCACACTGTTAAATTATTTCTCCAAATAATATGAAACGACTGAAGCAGGAAAATAAATGTATATTGTTTCAGACATCTGCTTCCAAACCATAGGATTTTTTGCACATCCCTCTGTTTAGCCAGCTACATTGCTCACAGATTAATGCATAAAGCCCAAAAACCACAGACTGACCACAAAGTACTTGAAACGACAATGGGCTTTTTTTTGTTCACTATTTTTTTATTAATGAAGTTTCACCTGCATGCAGTCAAAAGCAATCTAAGAATGATTTCTAAAGCAATTAGCACAGCAGACTTCAATAAAGGGATTCGGTCCAGTTCTCCAAAGACAGAGCTCCTATGTTTGTCCCTGTTCCCCACGCTTTTGAGATTGTTATTTGATCTGGATTCAAACTCCCTAGCAGTACTCCCTTGCTAGGGCCACCCTCTGATTCCTGGCAAATCCTTCCCTCTTGCAGCCAGCAAGCTGATTTTATTTCTCAGCTATTCAGAAAGATCGTATGAGATCTACTTGAACAAAAGGAATCTGATGATAATTTTACAGACACAATGCAAATGCTAGTACAGCATCCCTGCTGTTCTGGAAGGCTTTAATGTATTGGTGCAGGAAGATAAGGGGAGAAATGTTCCAGAGACTTTATGCAAACTTAACAAAACCAAGAAAAGTCTCCATGTGTAAATATCTTCACTGATATTAACACCCATTTGCTGTTCCTTTACAGCAGATGCAATCTTCAGTGAAAATGCTTCTGTTTAGCCTTGAGAATCTTCTACAAAAATTAAAATCTGCTCAAAGTAAGTGTAAATGTTTAGAAGTCCAGAACTTATAACAAGCTAGACTCCAAAACTTCAGAGTATGGATAAACATATTTTGGAACAGAAGTACAATTACGTGATTATGAACAAAAAGATTTCTGCTTCCAAACTGTTTTATGGCACATTGCATAGAAATGCCTTCTGCATTTTTTTTAAATAGTCATGAGGACCAGATGACAAAAACGTTGGTCTCCTCTCCAGTGGCATGCAAACTTTTTAGAGTATATTGACCTTCCAGGTTCTGTATGCCTGACGTACCCACAGGCACTCTTTTTTATCATTCAGTTTGGGCCACTTCTCACTTACACATTCAAAATAAGGTACCTCAGGTAAAAAGTTATAAATAAACTAACAAAAGTGTATTTTATTTCCAAAAAACAAATTAGCTTGGCATTTTGAAAAGTGTCTTTCAAACCCTGCCTACAAAGAACTAGAAATTAAATTACGTGTGCCCAAATTTTTCTCACAAGCTGCACAAAGCATAACTAGTTAAAACTTCTGATACCTCTACAATATCAGGAGCAAAACTACTGGCTCTTGCATAAAATTCTCAGCACTAACACAACTGTGCTAAATCCCACGGCTCAGGGAAACAGGAAAACTTTGGCCCACAAAATAACAAACACTTTATGAGGAAAAACATTGTTATTATGCAGTGACAGCACTCAATTTAACTTGGTCTCCTGATCTAGAGGGCTGTACATTCAACAATCACTGGCATTTCACAGACATGGAAAGGGAAAATGGAGAAGAGATTCTTGAAAAACCTTTATCTTATTTTGCGGTATGTAATTAGAATGCATGAAATTTCAGGGTTGTCTCAAACATTATTTCAGGAACTTAGTGATTTGGAAGTGTTTTAAATTAAGAGGGAGTTTCCTGTATGTTTCTCTTTTGATTGCTCCCTCCTCTCATTTTCCCCATGTCTCAACTAATACAGTGCTTGTATTGAGACTTACTGTAGCAGAAGCCTGATTTTGATACAAAATCCTCCCTCTCCAGAATATAGAGGAGGACTGTTTTTCAGGGCACTGTAGAGCACTGCTCTGTCCTCCTTTTGATTCTGAGAGATTTTTCAAGTAAAAAAGAAGACAATACTCCCCTTGTGAGATTCTGTATTTCTTTATATTTCAGCTTTATTTCTTACTCTGAAACCTTATTTCTAGGTCTGCGTATCTTGAGAAAAGTAGCAAGAAATATGGATTCGAACGCACAGCTGGTGTAAGAAAGTTATTAATTCTTTTTTCCTTTTTAGTCACTGTAGTATTCCAACCATTCCTTAGAGCATAAAGCAAAACAATTATATTTAAAGAGTAACTTTTCCCCACACACTAACCACGTGTTGCAGAAAGGCTACAACTTAAGTTTATATTAGACAGAGGAATGAAAAAGTAACACTCAAGGACAGATCCTTACTTTATTTCAAGGGGGTTTTTTGGTTGCTTCTAGACTTCATGAAAATAGAGGTTTCTCTTTGAAGAGCCTAATAACTGTTCCACCTCAAATCAAGAGATATTATGAAATCGTTAATTATTTCATGAAAGCCAGCTGAAATTAGAACGTCCAGACAACTAATTGCATCTTGCTTCTCCTTCACATCCAGCCCCATTTTTGTTAAGGAAAGTTCCCCATAGGACTATTCACGAGGCTCCCAGGCAGTCACACTCCCAAGGCCAGACCTTCACTGCTGGGATCAAAGCCTCTTCCCAGCAGGCGGCTCCAGTGACTCAATGGGAGCCCAGCTTCGCTCCCCACTCACCCCACTCACACAGTCACACCAGGTTTCCCATGGCAGTCTCGGGTGTCTCATTCCATAAAGCCATTTGTTCATGGTGGAACAACACAGAAACAGCCCGAGCTGGTGCTCCAAACAAACAATCTCTGGGCTTTTATACCCTCACACTCCAAGTGTGCAAAACTCTTGCTCATCTTCCCAAGACTCCAGCTGCTGTTGCTTCTCTCAGTGTCCATTCACCTGGCTGTTGTCATCCACCCTCACACCCTTTGTTACCCCAAAGGTTGGCAGTTCATGGCCTCGTCTCGAGGTCTGTCACCCAGAGCTCAACCTGCAGCTCACACTGGAGCTAGCAAACTGAGCTATGTGCAACAAATACATTCCTCAACAACTTTATAATCTAGAAAATCTGTCCTGGGAAGGTGCAGAGAAGAAAACCAAGTACAAAATAAAACCTCTTTCTTCTTTTTGCCAGGCTTACTGAAAAGTAAAATCCTAACTGTAAGACTTAAAAGCCAAACCACTACTGGTTCTATGACACTCAAAAAGTAATAGGTATCATCCACTGGGTCTACCTGAAGAGCATTCAGCAGAAGAGGCAGCAGGATAAGTATAGCACAGCTTGGCATTTCAGCGCCATGAGGCCTGAAAGGGTTACCTTGTGATAAATTATGGTTGCAAAAAAATAAAGCAGGAGGGAAGGTGCCTACAGCAGCACAAACCAGCCCAAATTCTTCTTCAGTATTTCTTCTTGCCTCTTACTGTTTCTAACCGCCTGTGTAAGCTTCACAAAAACGGAAGGCAGATGGGCAAAGTCTGCTCGACCATTTGTGTAATTCGGAAGATTCTGCAGCACAAAGAATGCATCCATATTATAACCCCAGCTGCTGAAATCATAACATTGATGTATGTTTCCAAAAAGCCTACATGTTTCATTTTTCTCCTGTTAACAATTTTTTTAGGATTGATCTTTTCCTTTCCAGAATACAGAGTAATGAAATGATCCTTTTCTTAAATTTCTTTCCGTGACCATTCGCCTTATACCAAACCTCTGTAAATACCGTGCACCTTCACTTGCCCTGTTTTATTTACGCTATTATCAGTATGCATTTTGTGCAGCTGCAAGTACACATAGGACTATAAATGCCTGTACAATGTCAGCACGTCTGGCCTTTACGAGACGTTTGTCACTCCATCACATTTGATATATGTGGGTTGTCGCTGTAATAGCAAAGTCTTGTATACTGCACAGAACGACTTGTGACTGCTGAGCACAAGGCTGGGCTGCACAGTGCAGCCCTTAACACTTGTATCTGCTCCGTACTTTAATGCACCTGAAATTATGATGAATTTAAGCACAAACAAAGGGACTCCCACTTACCATCAGTGCTCATACCTGGCTGTTGTTACTGAGAGACCTTCTGTGTCCTCCTGAACTAACAGACTGGTTTGTCAGATAAAATAATCAACATATGTTTTGACAGAAATCAAACTAACGTTAACACACTACACACACCAAAGAGATTAATCTTTGCAAGGAAAGAGCGTTGACAACATTTGTCAGTTTAAACACTTCCTGGCAATAGCTCAGCTTGTTAACAGGCAATGAAAGACTACTCTATTAAGCTCAGGGTGATGCTAAAATGGTTTCATATAAGAATATAGCAATTTTCCTTACCACCAAGTGAAGCTGCCTGTTGAGAAAGGCCATGGCACACTGCAGGTCTTTGCTATTCATAGGTATTGATTGTAATGAGGAAGACATTTTATTGCTATCCAACACTATAGTGAATTACATGAACAGCTCTGTTTTTATTAAGAGCTAGTAGTCATATAAAAATGACTTAGACTGATGCTTAATTTAATGGCATTTCCTTTTAATTTTAGCTGAAGCGATGTTCCATACAAATAATAAAATAGATTACATAATCTTTTGGTTGGTTTTAATTTAAATGAAGACTTTGAAAGGGAGAGGGTTTAATAAATGCTACCTCTTAGAATTTACCAAACTATCACTTCCACAAATAAAATATTTTTCCTGATCAGAATTAATTAATTTTTGGTCCTTAAGTGAAATTCTGAGTTCTTGGAAGTCACCCAAGTGTCTGTGAACCTGGCCTCAGAATATATTGCAAGAAAAACCTATTGAGGAATAAAAGAATAAAAAAGAACAACAGAAAAGAGTGTCCACTAACAGAGAGGGAAATGTAAACCTGGTTAGTGTCAAAGGTGAAGAGAGAAGTGGGTTTTTGAACTCATTCTGTATTCTGCAGGCTCCAGACATCACACTGCAGAGTAGTATTTTTTATTTGGATATCAATGTTGCCAGTCTAACATAAACCTCTGCTGGAGGGATGTTTTAAACCCTGCAGTTTAAATATCCTGCTAGCCAAAACTTGGTAAATTCAGAACATGGGATGAGTTTTATTCTATTTCATAGGGTAGTTGTATTTTAGTTCCTAAATAATCCCCTCTGCTAGAGGTGGGAGATCTCTGATGAAAGCAAATCTCTCAAAGAGGTTCCTGGTGGAATTCCTTTCTAACCAGCGTGGTGGAAGACCTTGAATACCAGCTCTCCTAGCTGCTAGCTTGGCTCTGGATTATTTGTCCTTTGCGCACACATTACTTGAGAAATTGTCAGGAGTACTTTAAGCCTTTACATCCAATATTCTCCTTCCATCATAGTGCATATTTCTGGTTCTAGAAAGGACTCCACCAAGTCCACAATGAAAGGAAGCCTTTCTACAGAAAGTTACAACATCCACAGGTACAGAGAATTATGCTAAAAGATAAGCCACTCTTGGTCACTAAATAATGATGCCTGATCATTTTCGTGTTTAATACAACGTTATCTGTTTTAATAAGTACCGTTGTATGATTTCAAAGGACTGTGTTGGATTGCACCCATGCTGATGCAGTTTAACTTCAGTGATTCCATTTGATTTAGCAGAATCAGGCCAGTGTAAGGCTGTTGCAATGAGAATGTGAAAGAGGGACCAGCAATCTACATAAATTAACAGGCTTCCAAGTCAATCTCAGTCTTTGTATGGCTGGATGTACATGCTGGTTTCTCCATTCATTAGTGAGCAAAGAGATAATTTGCACTCAAGACCACTTGCACAGTTTTCGTTAAGTCATCACTGTGTATAAAGATGTATAGTCTTGAGACTGGTAAATGAGATTTCATCTATACATTCTTGTATTCTCTCTTCCTTGTTCCTGTCATCACAGAGGAAAACTTACAGGAAAGAAGTGGAGAATGTAGAGAATACTAAGTTTCAATAGAGAGCCACAGAGTCCGGTGTCCCAAATGTGCCTACAATGACCAACATTTACGAAATCTGAGACATCTAAGTTTGAATTTTAATGACCTAAGTTCCTTCTAGGGCCAGTGAAGATGGACATACACGTCTTCCTCAGAGCATCTCAGGCTGTAATTCTCTCCTCTAATGGTAGGGGGCTCATAGCCAAATACCCATCTAGAGGCAGTGACTCAAGCAGGTACCTTACGTAAAGTTAAGGACAAGAATGGCCTGTGTTGCCAAGAGTTAAGAGTTCATATTTCTTTATACATGCAGCTTTGGTACCAAAATTATATGCTAAATATTAACTCATATAGAAAAAGGTGAAACAGTATTTTCCCATGATTAAAGAACAAGACTAGAAAATGAAAAAACTTGATTTACTCTTCAAACACTATTTACTACTCAATTTACTAATTCATAAATTAATAAATAGTAATTTACTATTACTATTTACTATTAAATAGTAATTCTTATTTACTGTTTACTAGAATATATTTTCTTGATTTGCTGTTCATTACTGGTCTTCTTTTTTTTTCATCACTGTAAAAAATAACTTAGTTCCAGCCTTTATCAGTGAGGACCTATTTACATTTAACCATGTGGTCTCTTAGACCCAACTGTGGCTTTCAAATCTCAAACCAAAACATTTATTATTTCAGGAGAGCAGCAGCTGTCCCCATCCAGCTCCTGCCCCACTGCTGCCTTGAGCAGAGCTGGGAAAAAGGGCAGTTTCTTTACAAGTCCCTTTTTCACTTAGCGCATAGTCTCCTTTGGTGAAAAGACACTTCAAATATCCCTAGTGACACAAAAGAAGTTCCTCCAACGCAGTGTATACCACAGCCCACAGTACTAGAGCCCTCACTGGTATCTCCAGCTTCAGCATTACTAGCACTAGAGAATTATCTATACACAGCAGTTTTTCTTCCTGTGGTGTTATTTCTATTGTATAAGACATGCTTGC
Source organism: Edolisoma coerulescens (assembly GCA_013397115.1). Lineage (NCBI taxonomy): Eukaryota > Metazoa > Chordata > Aves > Passeriformes > Campephagidae > Edolisoma > Edolisoma coerulescens. The sequence goes on along the minus strand of VWZW01000314.1, from coordinate 309,333 downwards.
ACAATTCCTTTAATTTGAGTCTATGGAAATACAGCCTGCATAGCAGAAGGCAGATCAACCTCTGGTTTTTAATAAATGATCACACTGACAATTAAAATTCCTGGTGACAGGTGAATTACTGTTAAAATCTATGACTGATTTTTAGCAGAAAAATCTGGAACAGCAGGGAGTAGAGCAGCTAGTAGAAAATCTTATTAAAAATCAAGGTAATAAACCTTTTGCAAATATCAATTTTAATTATTTTTTAAATTACCTTTTCCTCTTCCAGCTCTTTCATATGGCCCAATCATGTGAAAAGTTAATCATATTTTATAATAAAAAAACATTTACTGTTCTTTTTTTCATCATCCTTAGTGGAGTTTTTCAACAATATGAGCCATTACAGTAAAATGGGAATTTCTTCAGCCATCAGTGCACACAGCTGTTTTATAGTCAAACTGCTTCCATCAGTAGAGGTTTTTTGCTCAAGTACTGCAGGTTCTGGAGCATGATTTTGCTTCAGGGTTTTTATTTATAAAAACCAATTTTTAATTCCTAGTAATATCTGTACAATGACTGGCTAATCTTTTTTGCTCTTAATAGTCTTCTTTACCAATAATTTTTGAAATATCTGAAAACAATAAAAGTTTCTAAAATATGTATAAAGGCGTTGTGGAAATGAAGTGCCCAGCAGAAAGACATGTGAAAAGGAAAATTCTTCTTAGAAGAGCAATGATATTTATTCTCATCTCTTGCTCTCCCCACAGGTTGAAAGGATTTGGTCAAGAAAAGGCTTTCAAGGTCCTTTTTTTTGTGAGCTGAGATACAGAGCACTGCATCTTCATTTTCAGAGGTGAAAGACGTAACAAATTTTTGGAAGTGATTTGCTTAATGGAAGAAAAAGTGTCCTAAGGGCCACTAAAAAGTGTTACAGAGCAAGGAAACATAAAAACCTCCGGGTGCTTACCATTTTAAGTTTCAGTCATCTTTCTTTCTTTCTTTCTTTCTTTCCAGAAGTCCTTTTTACTTACACTGTAATGATCTTTAAATGGGTGGTAATGAAGAATAATGTGCTCTGTGATGACTGGAATTGGTCATCTCTGACTTGTGAGTCACCATGGACAGAGTGTATATTAAACAGTACATCACAGTCAGGGGTTTAATTCCTGCTCCTCTTATTTATTTGCCTAGAGTATGTCCTTCTCTTCTTCACGTTTGGGGAGACTGACCTGCTTAGAGGCAGATAAAGGAGTAACTCCCGACAACAGCTGTATGATTGTTCTGATTTTGCAGGGGCTTTGTGAAAGCACTGAGCAGCCTGGTCTTTACACCATTTTTTTTTTCCACATCAAATAATTTTTTTCTAGTTGGGACATGAAGCCAACTGAGTGTATCTTTAATACATATTGAATACATATGTCCATGCAACCAGACAGATGTAGACCAATTTCTTCTGAAGAAAGACCACTTAATTTAACAAGCAGGGACTTAGCATTGCCCAACTGAGGCATTTCAAATTCTTACTCTTGGTTCAGCTGCTCTGACTTTCAGAGTCACGTTATGTCCTTATCAGCAGCTGAGGATGGTGGATTGTAGCCCCTTTCCTGACACAAGAGGAAGGCTGCAGCAGACATCCAGCATTGGAGCTGTTAGCACTGATGCCTGTACTGAGAGTGTGTGTGTGTGTATATATATATATATATATATATATCTGTATGTATGCTGCCCACAGCACACATGAGCAGTGAGAGCCCATAATATAAGAGGGCATTCAGTGGAATGCTACAGCCAGCATGAATCACCTGGACCACAGCACCCTCCCTCCTCATCTCAAGCAGTTCCCAGGAACTGGACGTGACTGACTGGTTTGATGCACTAGATGAAATATTTTCACAGACCTCAAAAACTAATGAACCTGGGCTCACAATCCTGTGCAACACACTCACAAAGTTCAGCGAAAAACAACTTGAGATTGCATGAGGTAGAAAACCTGCTATTTACAGAATGAGTTTATCAGAACTGATGTTTTTTTTCTAGTAAAAGCTGTTGTACATATGAGCTCAATTGGATGCTGCATTGTTTAGTGGCAGACAGATAATACAAAACATAATGCAATTTACCGCTTCATTTCTTCATAAAGTCTACCCTGAAACATTTATTGCTCTATGTTACAGTAGAGAAGGAGTTTGGCAAAATGAGTAAAGTAGGGAATCTGGAAAACTATAAACAGTGTTCTCTGCTTTCCTAAATAATATTTCACACTATACCAGATCTGACCTGAATTAATTGCCTAAAATTTCTAAACTCAAGTTAGTCACCCTGGACTAGACTTGTATTTATTGTTTTATCTATTGTTGAAATGGACAGCTCGGTCTGCTCTGCCTACGGACTTTGACAACTGATGAAAAACTTTAAAAAGCATCATCTTAAGTTTCTGATTTTGGTTTTAATTACAACACTGCAAGTGCTGAATTTCGCTCAGGTTTCTTCTCAGCTGTCAATTGTCGCTTTCGGGGTTGCCCTGGGCAGGGCAATCCAGGGTTGCGACTCTCCCAGAGAAAGCGTCCCGCAAGGGAAAAGCCTTTCCAGGGGCCTTTGCAACTTCTCCCGAGCGACAGGCGGCTTCAGCGAGTGTAGATGCTTTAACTACAAAGTGATTTCAGCTCTCAAGTTATCCAGCTCTTTGTGAAATCATCAGTGTGATGCCACCTGGGCAGAACCCGGGGACAGAGAGACAGGGAGCCTTGCGTAGCAAATTCCACAGGTAGCTTTATTCAGCCATCCCTGCGAAGGGAGCCAGAGGCAAAAGCTCCCCTCACTCAGGGCGAGCCCAGGGGGTTCTTTTATAAGGAAGGCAGGCGGTGGGGTGGGACTCGATCAGCCAACAGGACACACTTTATCTCCACAGAGGGTCAAAGCACCTTGGGAGTGGCTCTTTTCCCCACCGTAACCAAAATGTAGGTTGCAGGAGGTTGGCCTTCAGGCATCTCGCCTCCAGGGGAGTGCAGGAGGCTCTCGCCCACGCGGGCTCACAGCTCTCCACAGTCCATCACATAAGACTAACAATTGCACAATTAAAAGCAAAATATTTTAAAACAAAGCAACACTAATGCTTTATGGTTTTAGTCTGCTTTCCAACTTCTTCACTTACAAAAGCAAGATTCTGTTACTTCAGCCCTGAAACACAGAGCACCATATAAATATATTCTTGCTCACATACAAACTGTAGACTTCCTTTCAGATACTGGAGAGAGAAAACCGATAATCTTTGTTTTCTGGGCAGAATGGCTGATAACCTCTTCTTTTTGCTTCTCTAGTACCCTCCAGAAATCCCCTTAATGACTTGTCAGGCATGAATTTTCAGGTTGACTATTTTTATATTTCCCCTCCCTTTTCAACCTCTATTTTGAAAAACACATTTCTCTTTGAATGCCTGAGTTAGAAATGGTGGCTATTTTAGCTGTTGCACTTAATACGCATTTTGGGACACCAGCTGGTGCGTCTGTTGAGTACTGCACTGTGACATCTGGTAGATGCAAGTCAGACTAAGGTTAGTAACCTTTGTTGTGTATTCTGCTGCACAGAGTAGATCTACCTTTAGCTAGTCTATAAAAATGGATAGAATTCAGACAAAAGCATACATTTCCCAATTCTCTAGAAATTGTAAAAGACAGAACATGAATGATGACCTTAAGAGTAAAAAGTGTCACTTCACAGGAAGACCTCAAACTTCACCGAAGATTTTCCAAAACTGAAACTGAAAATACATATTCACAAAGACCTAAATTTGCACAGTCCAAAAGATGTGAGAATGAGATAATAAAAAGAACGAGGCAGACAGAAAACCAATCTGCAACCCTAAAGATAACCACTTGCAGCTATTACCACCACTGTTCCTTTTGATTTCAGATGATCTGAATCTACTGCCCATTGACAGGTGCTCAGTATGAAAGAAGCTGATCCTGAATCAAAAGGACAATTTTCACAGTTCAAATACAATTATTGACCCTATGCAGCTTAGTTTCAAGACAAAGTTATTCAAAGCAAAGCAACATTCAAAAGCCAGTGGTTGATAACTTCTGAAAACGTAGGCAATTTAACTGTAAATGCCTCACTCCTGCTTGCTAAACTTACCATCTCTTTATGTCCAGGCACTCACTGACTTAAATAGATCTACATTAATTGATCCAGCAACTTCAATTAAGTTCAAAAGCAAACCACAATGGACATTACACGCAGATTTCAGTTTGTGCAGTAAGGATGTAGAACCATCCCCAGATCTAAATCATATGCTCATACCTCTGCAGCTCTAGAGCTAACTTACGACCAAGTCATCTTTACTGTGATGCTCCCAAGCTCAAAATTCACATAGGAACATTTCAATATAATGGTCAATTAACACTGAAATCCTTTAAGCACTTCATCCATATTAATCCCAACTGAGTACTTCATGATTAATTTTATTAAAATGAATTCCAAAGGAATTGTCAATGATTAAGTTGTTATTGTAGAGCAACACTATTATTTTTGTGTATTTGTGTGGGGTTGCCTGGTCTCTATACTGCACCTTTGAAAGATTTTTTTTAGAGACAGTGGCCAGCCTGACTTAAATGAGGTGTGATACCTTGATCTCTAAAATTAGGTGATGTGAATCCAGGCCCCAGAGTCTAACCTGTCACTAATCTGACAAAATTCTTCTTGACTGTAGCAACGAGGTTTTTGTTTCCTTTCCTGGTTCTCTGCATATACTGCTCAAAGATTTTTAAAGATGTTCAACTGTCTGCATGTACACACATTCTGGAGGAAAGTGACAGGCAAGTGCCTTGACTCACCTTTTTTTCCCCTTCCCTAGCTTCAAATATGGAGCAATTAGAACTGAATGCTTTGTCTCCTCTTAAAGAGCATGGTGGTATTTAACTAAAAAATATGAACCAGAGATAATGCCTCTTTTCTAAATTTATCATTTATTTTGAACGGAGATTGCAGAATTCTTAGGTTGACAATTTTCTTAGTTTACTCATGTTATAGTAAGGTTACCTAAGCCTCAATAAAATTTAAGAGCACCAACAAATTGTATCACTTTATTTCACGCACCTTTTTCAGTCTAGGTGAGCTTAATATGCAATTTTTACCTTCCCCTTTGTATTTTACATGAGACATCTCTTGGAAATACACTTTGTTCAAGCTGGCTATAGTATGAAAATATGACAAAAAATGCAATGATATTGTATGTGTAGAAGTGGAAAAATGTAAACAATAGAGTCTACAATAACCACACCTATAGAAATATAATTTTAACAGCATTAATACTGATTCAATTAGTAAAAGACTGTAATGATGCAGATGATTATTACAGTCTTTTACTAATGGTGAAAATCCATGTTCAAAACTTTGGGTTTGCATCCACCAGAGAGAATTTCTAGGGTATCTATTAAGCTTTGATACAAATGCTGGGCCCTTAATGTTCCTCGGGAATATATTTTAGAAGACCCTTGCCTGAAAATATTATAAAAGCTGAACTTTATTTTTTTGTTATTTATCAAAATTATTATGATGCTGTATTCTGAAGTCAAGGACTATAAACCAGGTATAATTGTTCCAGAGGACTAAGGGAAAGATTATAATTATCTAGAAATCAAGATCTTATGAAGGCAGAATGAAAATGTACTGGATTCTAGTTTTGGAAAAAAGAAAAGCATGTTTTCTTAAAATTCAAAAGCTTAAGCTCTACCTTTCGTATAGCAACAACCTGTAATAAGATCAAAGGTAAGGACAGTGGAAGATTTATATGTAATTTTCCCCTATTTACCTTCATAATGAATTATGTACTGTAAAAACATCTCATTTACATTACTTGAAACATTTCTTAAAAACATGAAATGAAGAATTATCATTACAATCACCGACATAACATTAATGACTGTAAAGGACAAACCCAGGTCGTCTAAAGTTCGATTCTAAATATGTTTGTCTTCGTATTTGTATCAGGTTTTTTTTCACTTAAAATAAGAACTTGCCTTTGTCATCACAGAAATGTGGTGTTTAGTGGTTTGGGGTTTTTTTAACTTATAAATTTTTGAATTCTCGTCCAGGTTACTGATTCAGCTTATCCTTCTCTCCCATCAATTTGGCAGAAATTTCACTAGACTAATCTTTATTTCACTGTCCATACCATTACTAAAAATGTGCAATAGAACAAGATTGAGGGCGTATTCCTACAGGACACACGTCAGGTTGACAGGGAACAATACACTCTGCACAGCTTCCTTACTAATTATATGATCACATAATAGAATGTAATTTCTTTTTTTTTTAATGCTTTCTTATGAAAATGTCATGTGAAATAATGTCAGAAGATTTACTTGTCAAGACAGATGACATCTCCTGGTTCATCACCTTCTCAAGAACTGTTATTCTGTCACAAAAGGATATGGGACTGGTATTACACAATTTCTCCTTTATAAATTCATTTTGGCTATTACTCATCTCCCCACTATTCTGCAGGTGCCTGCAGTTCATTTGATTTATTTGTTCCAGTTGTTTGGGGTTTTTTTACGACATTTAAATTATGCTGATGGGTCTGTAATTCCACAGCTCTTCCTTCCTCTCCTTTATAAAGGCAGGCACTGAGTCAGCTCTTCTTTAATTTTTCTGAAACTTTCTCCATTCTTCACAACAGAGAACTGCTAATGGATCTTGAGAAGACTTCATCTAATTACTTAAATATTGCACAATAAACTTCATTAAATCCAGATTATTTTCAAATATGTAATTGTTCTATGCATTCTTTCAGGAAACTATTTTATCATTCCTATCTGACATCTTAGCCCTTTCATAGGCTTAGTAGTTGCATTAATGCACAGTAGCTCCAATTAAGGAAAAGTGAGAAAGACATTAAATATTTTTTCAGTTTTAAAACCATTTTTCAATTTATTTCCTTCCCTGTTTGATAGCATATCAACCTTTTTATTTACCTTGCTCTGATTATTATGTGTTTATAAAATTACTTCGTTTCCTTTTGTGTCCTTTTTTTTATGTCATGCATAATTCTGTGTCTTGGCCTTTCCAGTTTTGTCACCCTTTCTATTAGTGCTATTTCATCCACACTAATTTGGTAATTTGACCTAGTTTCCACTTTCTGAGGGATTCTTTTTTTTCCTGGGCCTTAGGCCACTGTAGTCAAGGCTTACTTAAGGCAGCTATTTCCAAGGCTTCACAAGTATTGAGATGGTTCGTGCTTCTTCCTTAAATATAATTTCTAGGGGGAACTGCCACTGCCTGTAAATGTTTTGCTCTTAGATTTATTTGCAATGAGATCTGACTCATCAGCCCTACTAGTTTGTTCTTTTATAATTTATTGGTTTTATTATGATCTGCACTTTCTGTTTCTTGATGTAATAAATCATGTTATGTCCTCCCTAAACAGGTTAAAGAAAGCTAGTGCAAACCCCCTTCATATTTTCAACCACATTTTTTCTAGAGGCTTCCTGCTAGCTGCCTTCAAAGAACCACAGAAAGATGGAGGCTGGGAGGGACCTCTGGAGGAGATTAGTCCCGAGCTTCTGCTCAAAGCAGCACTTAATGGAAAAACTGGATGAGATTGCTCAGTGCTTCAAGTCAGCAGACTTTTGAATTCTCCAGGGAATAGACAGAAGTTGATTTTACCACCTCTCTGTTCAGTTTCTTTCTTACTCTAAACCACTTCTGCTTTAAATTATTGTTATTCCTTATACTCAGCTGAAATCCTTTGCATTGCAGTTTGTGACAGATGCTTTTTGTCCTTCCATTACACACTGCTGAAAGTCTGTTTTCTCTGTAATGTCCTACAGGTAGTGGCAAACTGCAGGTGCAGCCCAGAATCATAGATCACAGAATGATTTGTGTCGGAAGGCACCTTAAAGATCAGCTAGTTCCAGTGCCCTGCCACGGGCAGGGACACCTGAGCAACCTGGTCTAGTGAAACCCCTCTGAAGGGTGGCTGTGCCTCCCAGCCTGTCAGCTGCCTTTCCTCCACTTGGGTAACCTCAGCTGTTTTACAGGTAAACTAACATATAATCTTTTGCACAAACACTGAACATCAGACATTTCTGAGTCAAGCTTAAAAGGGAAACTGGGATACTGCAAACCATCTACTCATAACACTGCACTTTAAAACACTTTGAAAATTTCCTCCAGGCAATTGCAATATCTGCCAGGGGCTAATATGTTTAAGATCCATAACTAAAATATTCCTGTTATGGCAAAGAGAAACTTAACTTTCTAACTAAACTAAGAGTAAAGTAGGTAAGAAAGAAATAAAACTTTACTACTGAAATACCTTTTTAAAAAGATAACCTCTACAATGTAATCCCATATGAAGGACGTAAAACTGAGGCACCCATATCTAAAATGCGTAACTACCTTTGCAATAAATAGATATTTTATTTTCTTTGTAATAAAAAGATGGGTTTTTTTCTTTGTAAAACTGAATATTTACCTCAGCACTAGAACCAAAGTAAGGGTCTACAAGGTCATGATATAACTTGGGGTGTTTTAGGAAGCATCATATGAAGTTAATTTTTTCCTCACCCATGTACAATTTTAAATATTTTGCAATGATTTTGCCAAGCACTGGAAATTAATGAATAATGGAAGTCAAAACAAATGATGGGGGTGAGACTGGACCCAGCAACTTGAAGACAGGCTGTGATGTTTAACTCTGTCTGGATATGGCGCATCCTAGAGGGCTCTCTACCCTACCACCACCAACTGCCAGACTCTGCAATCCAGTGTCTCCACAGACAAAATTGGTTTTTGAAACCTCTGAATACAGCAATATTAATGCACTTCATCAGTCATAAGCCACACTTTTCTGCTACAGCTCACAGAATACAAATCAGGACTGGAGCCTGCCAAGGCAGCCAGAAAATGTCCTTTGAACTACATTTGGTCTCTTTTTTTTTTTTTTCCATGCTTCCCCCGCACATTGTAGAAAGGTCCTCAGAATTTGGTAAATGACAACAATCTGTATGTTTTGGTTTGTGTCTGTCGTACTTTGAAATGTCTGTAAACTTTAATTTCTCAGGAGAAACAATAAAGACACTGCAAATAAAGTTCAGCCATACCTTAAAACATACCAAGAAGCATGTCCCTCTTCTTCAGATGTCCCTCTGCTATTTTTTTTCTTAGTTTACATGGAGTTTTAACTCTTGAAAGCAAAAGAGATTTGGGAAGGTAAAAATTTCTTTAAATGGATGGTAACTCCTGATGTTTGACAAAACTTTCTCAGGTTCAATAATAGGAATTCATTCAAATGTTTAAAAGAATCCAACTTCTAAGTCTCAGCAGTATCTACCCGATCTATAGCCAGCTCATTTAATCCCAAACATACCTGAACAACACTGCTCAGTCAGAAGGAAGCAGTTTCACCAGAAGTGAACCAATGATTTCCATTGAAAAAAAATGGAGAAGAAAATGAAGGTGTAGTGGGAAAAGTACTTCTTCTCTTTTTTGATCTTTGTTTTTTCAAGCTTTATTCAGCTGCATAAGGCCAATTCAATAATAAAGGCTAATTTCCTGTGGCAATCATCTTCAAAGGGAATTAAAATTAATGCATGTATTCTGGAGCCATACTGATAAAAAAGGTTCAAACAATCCCTATTATTTCAAATAACACTGAAAAATGAATGGTTTTAAAACTTATTTATAGCTATTCATTTTGGATTAACATAAAATGAGCTACTTCAAGTATTACTATCCTTGTGCAATGTATTTATATCAATATGATTACTATCTTCAGTGAAAGGTTTAATATCAACATATATGTAATTACTGGAAATGTTTCAATTTATATTAAGAAATTAGACTGTAAGATCAGCAACAACTGCCTCAACTAAATCAAAAGGTTCTTCCCACAAGCCACATATAAATTTTCTCATTTACTGAAGTTACATCCCTTTCACAGCAAAAACTGAGCCACTCAGCTTCATTTCTAAAATTATCCTTATCAACTTTGCTGACTGTCTTTACAACACAGGACTTATACATAGCTTGAAAGGATCTTTTGTGAAAGCATTTAATCCATTGTAAAGGTAAAGAATAATTAGTCAGAAAAATAGAAATTTATATCGTGTTAATTATTTCAGTCTTTTACTTCTGTGTGACAACTCTGTACATAAGACATAGCAGTCTAACAATAACTCAGTTCAGTTAATGACATGTTTTGTATACGATGATTTCCCTGTACAGATGAGGAGATAAAATACAGAGTGTATTTCTAATATCTAGGCCAAATAATTTTTATTTTGAAATAATGTGACTCTAAGAAATTAATGGAATAATGTCTTTAGAAAATCTTTACCAGTTGATCTTAATAAAAGGCATAAGAAAAGAAATCTGGAGCAAAGGCTTCTTTCTCTATCCACTTTCGAGGAAAATAAGAAAACATGCCAAATCTCTCAAGTTATACATATGTATATTTTGACACTCTGAGAAAACAGAAGTCCATTCATAGCAAATATTATTTGCTTTCAAATAGGGTCAGGTATCCCAACACATATTAAGTCTCCAGACACAAGACAAAGCTCACAGATATGACACAGACCTACTAGGTGCAGCCTATCCTGTTTGGCCACAAGATCTAGCATTTGGAAGCCAGGCAGAAAATACAGGACATCTCAAACAGATCTGATGTCTACATGGTACAAGTGAGTGTAGCCTGCCTCAGGTGGTTTCAAAACACATGGAAAAACAACACATGAAATGTTGCTGGTATTTCTTTATTGAGCTGTGGATAATGGGCAACCATAGTCCCAAGTCTGCCCTGGACCCAGCTTCATTCAGCAGAGTGGCAGAGAGGAAACTTTGCTTACAGTGCTCACATGACTCTGGGGAAGGTTCTACAAAATCCTGCAGACAACCAGAATTCCACATGAACCTGGTGTGCCAAGGAAGTCCACTCCCATAGTACCAAGTGTGATACTAAAATAAAGGGGGTTTAGGGGCAGGGTGTCAAGTAAAATACCAAATGATCAAATGACAACAGCCTGGAAACTCAGCAGAATGATAGAAAGGGTCTGGAGAATTAAAATGGCTCCCTAAATGTATGATTCATGACTACCTGTACATGTCACTGCTGCAGAACAAAAGCAGTGACACTTTGGTTTTGTTAACTAACAAGTATTTCATATGAGACACTGGAAATATTTACTTTCTTCTACTTATCACTAGTGGACCTTTTCCAGAGAACTGTCAGTGTTTTGGGGCAAGTAAGTCTAGACAAACTGAAGAGCCCAAATGAAAACAAGAAGACACTAAAAGACCAAAACATGCAATTTTAATGAAGGGAAAGCCAAACGGAGCCCACAAGGTGCAGCCAAGAGGAAGTGGCAGCGGGAAAGAGCAAGGAGACAGGTGTTTGAGTAGAGTAGGCAGAAGATGGAGTAGAAAACACAATGATCAATTGTTCCTTGGGACCATGGCAGATAACAAGAGATTATCTTAATTTGCAGCAAAGAAGATTTATGTTTGATGTCAGGAAAAGCTTTCTCACTTTAAGAACAGAATATACACCAGCATCTGTCACATATGGATGTACTTGATCCTTCTTTCAGTAGAGGTGATGAATTAGATGATTTCTTCAAGACAGTTTGAGCTTTAGATTTCTGTGATTTAATGATCTCAGCTGCCTGAGAAACTTATGAGTTGCAATATGAATATCTGCTTACAGACAATAGCTTCTACAGCAAATTAGCCAAAAACCCAAATTATATGATACCGATAAGAGGTACTAATAACACAACATTCCTGAATTACAAATGCAGAGCTTACTGTTCTTTATCCCATTTCTAATTCTGTGAGCCATTCTGTCTCATGCCTGTCTGGATGCATCAAAGCAGGATTTCTGTTGACAAACACTGTAAGAACTGTCATCACAAATGTTCAACTCATGATTTAAAAAGTAACATCACTATGAAGCTTATTATGGAAGTCTAATAAACTATTATTCCTGTGTGGATGGGGATAAACTATTATCCCCTTCATTGGAGCTGCACGTAATTTCCGATGTGCTTTCTTCCATTTGTTTATTACTACAGTACGTTTTTGTCCAAGGTGGAATTTCCACATAAGTATCTTAAATATTATAACAGTATCAAATAAAACTCATACATTTTCGTATTCCTCTGAGAGAATGATGATGGGGGATTTAGAGTACTGCAGTTTTGTGAGTTTAGTGGGAGCAGCGGCTGAGGTTAATGCCTTGAGAACTCCTGATGGAGGGGAGTTTTTCAGGAGTTACTTGCAAAAATTAGGTGTGTTTTTGACTGGCGTGTTTTTCTGACAAAAGAGAGTGAAGCAGGTTCAGAAAAAAAGCATAAAAAGCTTTTGAAGGCTAAGACTTACACAGTATAGGCTAAATCAGTATTAAGGTAAGTGAATCAGTTTTCGTATGTGCCACTGAACTAGAGACCTGCATTATATCAGAGGCTGGATGCATACATGCCAGCAGGTTCTGCTCTCTGTCCTTAAAATACACTTTCTAGTCCCTTTGTAGATTGCTACCAAATAAGTAGACTCTCTTTTCGTTTTGCTTCAGGGTTGAGTATGTTTTAACTCTTCTTCTCACGTGTGATCTCAGAAGAGAAATAATAATAGTAATGAAAAAAGCCATGCTAAAATCTCTGTCTTCCTCTCTGGGAATAAATACTGTTGCTGTGTTGCCTGGCCTCTCTTTTCCTCCTGCCAGTGTTTCTGTGGTTCTCAGGTATTGCTGCTGGCCACCACGCTGGCATCTGCTGAGCACAGGTGCCAGCACTACTACTGCCCCTGCTCTGCTGAGGAGCCGACAAGTCATTGGTATAGATGACACTCTTCTGCCAGTGGATCAGCACATTCCCTCTGCAACCAGCTAAATTTAATTCTGAAATTCATACCCATATGGAAAGGAGAGTACGTAATAGCCATTTTACTGCCCACTGCCAGCAGCTAATTGCACAAATATACATGCAAAGCATATATACACACACCAGTAAAATCTGTTAAAGGATGTATGGTTTATTGCTATTTCCCAAAACATTTGGAGAATTAGAGTAATAAGTATAAAATAAATGATATATTTTCATCTTATCAGGCAAAATTAAGGTCTGCTTTCTACCATATTTGTCATCTTCTTTCAGGAGGAAAGCCTATTCATTTCAGTAAAATAGCCTGAGAATTAAGGCAGCGTTCATCCGAAGCAGCAGAAGTATTCAGCTGTTAATAAAACCAACAAGCTTTTATCAATGAGATCAGATGCCCCTTTCAATCCTTAACCCAATTTATCGTCAGCCCATATATGAACAAGATCCGTGCTAGAACCTTCACACAAATCAAGCGAAGAAGGGCACAGCTACGTGCAAACAATTATTAGGAAGCACATCTGATTCTATAAAAAAAATGTTCAGCCTTTGATTGATGTTGGGAGAGGTGGTGAGAATGATCCTTAACCAGGTACATTTTTCATTCACTAGCCCAGACTGCATGAAAAAAAAATTTATTTGTATCCTGTTCATTAATGACATAATCAAAAAATAAAATTACAAGCAAACATATATTTAATATCCTTTAAATCTTTTCTCTATCAGAGACCACCAGTCTTTTAATTTCAGGTCCCGAAGAGCTTTGTGCTGAATATATCTGTTTGTATTAAGGATTTAGAAAATGTTCTGTTTGGCAGGCATAAGTGGTCGACATTGATTTCTAGGTAAACAATACTGATAAAACACAGTATTTTTCATAATCTAAGATAATTGTTCAATTTGCAACTCAATTCAATAAATCCATCTTTCTTATTCATAGCTTAATCACCACAAAAAAAATCTTTTGGTTATTATTCTGTAATTCATTTAGAGAAGTACTGACCAAATTTATTGTTATGCAATGAATAAAAGCACACAAAAAAAATTAATATGTAAGAAAGACGATCTGAATAACCTCTGAAAGCTACTTCCATACAATATTGTTTTGTACTTTACATATTCTATGCAACTATTCCCCAAAACAATGTACAGAGCATATTACAGCCACCAGAGTGTCACATTAATCACAAGAAACCACACTACTAGATACCACTGTTTACCCTTTAGACTTCGCCTTGCTGTATTATAATCCTGCATTTTATGGTAAACATAAGCTTAATAATCAGCTTTCTCTTGTACAGCTTTCTGTTTGTGACTAGTGTGTTATTTCCTGTTTCAACATGCCTTTGTTGTAAAGGAACAGTTAGCTACAAACTAGTTTTATATCTATTTTCAAATATATATATTATAAGTGATTTCAGATTTGTTAGTTTTTCTCTGGTCTTTTACTTCAACTGAAAACCTCTCTGGGATGCATTATAAATGTTTCCTATGTTAACTGGATCCTAGATATAGGTCTGTCAAAGACCTGCAGTGTCGTAATTTATGTAATAAATTTAGGTATGTGATTTATATATGTTAAAGTATGTGTAAAATTGCCAGTTTACAGTACATAACTGTTAATGAAAATAATAGTGGCTTAGAAGATGATACATCCACCAGCAGTAAAAGCAACATGCAAATAGATAGATGGACAGAGAGAGAGATGCTTGAGCACACCTCAAGTGAGCAAATCTCTTAGGGAGCTGCAGGCAGACACGAGCTGAAGGTACCACTATCAAGGAAGATGCAATGACCAGCGCAAGCCAGATGCCACATGAGTCACACAAGGTGCAGTGCCAGAAGTAGAATGGTTTTACCACCAGAGTGCTGCAACTGCAACAATCTGCCTGGGGAGACCAGCAATGGAGAACTAAGGCTTATCAGCTGGGGCACAAAACTGACCCAACAAAGGCTTCAGATTGATGGTGGCATGGCCACATGCTGCTACACAATCTTGTACAATGCTACCAACTCGTGTTGGGTCAGCTTGGTGCCCATTCTGGGATTCTGTGACTGTGAAAAGATCCTCGATGCTGCCCCAGAGAGCAGTCTCAGTGTGTTCAACAAGTGGTAGTTAAAATTCAGTCAATAGGAGTGTTTTTGATAAGGATCAGTACTACAGGTCTACAGAGGTCAAGTGGAGCAATCTGCGATTCTGCTAAAAATGCTGGACCAAATGGTCTTTTGAGGTCCCTTCCAACCTGTGCTGTTGTATTATTCTGTGATTTATAAGAGACAAAATCAAACATGAACCATTAATGTCAGGTTTGATTTAGATACCTAAGCTCCTTCCCAACCCAGAAGCTTGTCATATGTCAACCAGAAGGCCAAGGAATGTCCAAATGAAGTAAAGAAGTAAGTAAGACTCCACATTCATCTATTCCTTTTTCCAAAAGCTGACACGTCCCAGTCTGATGAGAAAACCAATGCCTCCATCAGCACTACAACCATTTTGCTTGGCTTGGAAACAGCTCCTGAAAGATGAAAAGCACAGTGTGATTTGGACAGCAAAGCAGGCCATGCTGAAGGAGTAATGCTGCTACATTCTCTTCATTGCACAGAAAGGCCTCCTGCCCTTGAATGAACCTTAATTAAAACATGGAGCTAGCTCTGATGAGTCAGGAGGCAGCAAGCCAAATCTAAGGTGCTGAGGTACAAGGGAATACTTCTGATAACTTCCATGGGTTTTAGTTCATACCTTGTTTTACCCTGGATGGCCAGGAAAACCTGGGAGAAGCTATGCAGTTTTTCTCCCTGCAGAAGGGGAATCTGATGATTCTCAGTAGATTAGAAATATTCTATAAAGAAACCTTAATCGTATAATTGATATATGAGGCTTTACCATAGCTTCATATTTAGCCAGAAGACCTTCTGAAAATTGCTGCTCTTGGGATTTGTCAACTTGGAACACAAAATTAAACTCAACAACTTGTTGAAGAAACTTCAAATTGTTGGACATGTCTACTAAACTAAACTTACTTTAAAAACATGATCTCTCTGCTACCTACTTGAACGGCTTTGCCAATAAGCTTAAGAGCTTTCCTAAAACATGTTTTGGTTCATAGTCCCTGTTTGAATAGTATGACTGCTACCTTCTGTAATATGAGATAGTATCACAGAATTTAATTTGTTGCATTTGATTCAAACATTATAATTTAAAGTATTCCATACAAAAACCACTCCTTTCTTTCAACAAAGTATGGAGAAAGAAAAGTGATTTAAAATAAAATTAAAATCTTCAAATTCAAAGCTAAACATGTCATTTTCTCCAAATACATTTGACACATGGCCATAAGTTTTCAGAAGATACAAATAATATAAACTTTGCTAATTTTTTTTACATTCATACTGCATTTAACTTGATATATACATGCTTGAAAATCCAGTTCTTGTAATCTTTTACATATTCCGGAAAACAGTTTGAATCTTGGTTTAGTTCTCTGTTCATATTCTGTCACTTATTACCTAGTGCTTCTATGTCACTAAAACAGTTCCATTTCATTTAATAATAACTTCCTTTTGCAGTCCAATCATATTAAAAGTATTTTACCAAGTAGGCTTAGGTTGGAATTAAAATATTACAGCTTTATGTTGTTCTGTCATTAAATGCAGAATCTGCTCAACTCAATCAATCCTCCCATAAACAAGCTGAAAACTGATTTTCAGAAGCACTCATCTTTAAATAGAATTTTTAGTAAGAAGAAAAATATCTCCTTAAATTACACAAAAATATAGGTTATGTATATCTATTTGCCTCTATTTATGCAAAATATAATTTAGCATTAATGAAGTGTCATGAAGTTCTGAATGGGAATTTATCAGTCCCAACATTTATGCCATACACATCCACCTTTAAGGAATTCATCGTGGGCACTTTTTCCAGTCACAGAAGAGAAGAAGGCATCTCATCCTACTGCTGACCAGATTAACAGAGATCAACTGGAGCAATCTGGAATTCTGCTAAAAATGAGAGGTGTTTATTTCCTTCCATTACATGTCATTTACAGTTACTGCACTGCTCATCTCTGATGCAGCCATCTAAAGTGAGATTTCTTTTTTGGGTTCCTGCTACCTTGCCACCATTACTGCTTAGCCAACAGAAGGTGAACTTCAGGCAAAGATACTGTTCTTCTGAAGAGCAGTGTATAAACTAATACACTGGGAATATTTTGTGAAGGTAGAATTTAAAATTTAACCCACTTATCAAACTATAAGTAGAAAAATCAAGGCTTTAACTTACTGTTAGTTCCTAGTAAACTTTCGTCCCTGATAAAAATGTTTATATTTTCTGAGGAATTTAGACCTCTTCTTGCAAGCTTTACAATGCAGAACATAAAACAGGTATCAAAGGTATTCACTGAACAACAGTTAATGGATCTAGCATTTTCAGTGGGGAAAACAGGTAAACCAAGAAGTGCGCCACCAATCCAGAAAAATCAAATTCAACAAAATAGTTCTTTGCTGACAAGGAGGAACAGGAATTACCTCCCTGGGACACAACTTAGACAGACCAGCAACCAGCTGCTAAGCAATAGTTTCACTGATCTTTTCTTTCTAAAGGGTCTGTAAGCAGGGAAAAGCACAATCTGCATTCTTACTGTCCTGCAAATCTCCTTGCATCACAGGACCTTACAGTGCAGTGCCCTTGGAAAGCCCAAGGATTCTCTGAAGTGCTATTTCTTCAAAAGCAAAAAGCCTAAGCCATAACAATAATTAATTTCAAAATATTGTCTTAGGAGAGCTTCCTGTGAAACATATACAGTGCACTGGAGGAAGTGAGGTAAATAAATGGAATGAAATGATAGTTAACAAGTACACTTTTTCCTCATCTGTGCTTATAAAACATAATTAAACCCGTCTTATCTTACAAAACATCATCATTGATAAGGCTTCCAATTTTACTTCTGGCAGAAGTTGTTGTACTCTAGGCTTTTAGTATACGACAATGACCACATCACTAGATTTCATTACCCTACTTAAAACCCCTGTAACAAACTCTGAAGACAATCCTTACAAGAAGATTCAGCATTATCATTAAGAGCAAAATTATGTTCAAGAAGTCAGGAGGGATTATAAACAGATAACCTTGTAAAGCTACTGATGGGGAAATCCTGCTTGTGCGAAAAGTAAATGACCAAAGTTCTCTGTATCATCTCTTGAGAGAATGGACAAAATGCCGCTATCACTTGAGACCATAGGCTGTATCCTGGTATGAATAACTCTATTACTGATGCTGAAATACCCTAGTGCAAGATGTAATTGAAAATATGTATTTTAAGGCACAAACAGCAAATATGCTATAGCTGTACTCACATGGTTCATTTGGGGTTTTTTCTTCCCTCTACATTCAAATTGAAGGGTTTTATCCCTTTTCCCACATGCACATAAACAAACTATTGTTCTCAGCAAGCCAACTTAATGCAATAAAGATGATTAAACATGCAAACTATTCTAGCACTCAGTATTGTATACATATTCAAGAATCTGAAATTTAAAGTTTTAAACAGATGATTAAAAAAATCCAGATTTGTCTTACGGGGTTTTTTTCTGAAAAGATATTTTGTATGTAAATACAAAATCCTTCCACAGACAAACTGCATAAATATAGGAACATGCTTTAAAGAAACACCCCTAAATTATACACATAAATAGAAAAAATATATTTGTTGGGGAAAAACAAATTTCTATGTCACTATATTTTATTTTGGTTTTCCTCAACATGGGTGTTTTTCTAGGTACTTATGACAGTGCAATATCAGACACCATTCCAATAGCTTCTGGATAAGAACACATGCTTACTGGTTAAAAAATCAGTACAGAAAACATTTTTAGGTAATCCAAAGCTTTTGGAGACATAAAGCAATGAAGAAATGGGTCAACTGTACAGAAAACCTGGATTCCTTGGTATATGGTATACCTAGAGCAACGTGACTGTCAGGGGTTTAAATTCAAGGCTGCAACTCAAAACAGGAATTGCAGATTATAGTCATACAACATAAGAATTTCAGTGGAATTCAGTGAAATTGAGAACTTAAATTTAAGCTTAAATGACCATCCAAACACATACTTCAAGCATGATGCTGCATCTAGGACAGGAAATGCTACTTTTGGATGTATTAAGACAGTTCAAAAGTTAAAAGCACTCTCAAAAAAGGTCATTAATAATAATTCTCCACTGTCAGACAGGTAACAATACTGATAAAGCAACATCATACTCTTCTGTCAAGATGAACCTGACTTAGGACTCCCCACAAAGCTGTGAGGCAGGGCTCAAAATCCAGTATGGTTGTTGTCATGATGAAGAAGTAGATTTTCAAAAGTACTCAGTATCTAAGGCCCATCAAAACTGGCCTTTCCTTTCAGGCAGTTCTGGCAGAGGAAAACTACCCATATTGAGAAACAGACAAGAGACTTTGTTAATGGATAAAATAAAAGTTTAGAAATACTATTTGTCTGTAATGTTTGGGGTTTTTTTTAATTTCAGCATCGGTTTCAGCATCTCCTGTGAGAACCATTTGTTGCTCTGTGATTGGAGGAAAGAACCCCAAATTTCCTTTGCCTCTAAATGCTAGTGAGCATTACTTCACTGGGATATGGGGATGGCCAGCGCAGCACAGGACAGTATGAAGAGGAGAGTAAGTCTGCACACGTGAGATGCACCTGTCACGACGATTTCCCTTTCCCTTCCATTCTTGCACATAGTATGTCACCACTCATCTCACTCAGTAACTTCCTTGTCTCTTTTCTTTAGATCATCAAACCCTACGTACTCACACCACTTCCTCACCTCAAAAGAGGAAGGTCAAAACCTAAGTAGAGATAAAAGAGTAAGCAGAAAAAGGGTTAATTCTGGCCATCAGAACAATTTTTAAACAACTACAGAGGGAACAGAGGGAAGAATGGATATTTCCTTCATCAGCACAAAAAGGAATATGCTATTTCTGACAGTATAGGGTGTAGGTCTTGAGGCTTGTGTAGATGTTAGAGGCTGCAGGGGATGGACTCTGTGGCAAGAGAACAGGGTGGGCATCTCACTGCTGGCTAAAGTTAACCCACCAGCTAATGCATAGTCAGGGTCACCTGATAATGTCACAGTCTGAGCTAAAATATCCTGAAGCCTCCAGGAAAATCAAAGAAAGAATATTTAACAATGCTAACCTCAATTCTGCCCTCTTTAATAATGGGGTCAGAACATTTCCACTACAGATGCTGAAGAATGGTATAGAAAAATCATGGGCAAAGAAATCATTATGTGAAATCAAGAGGAGTGCATCAGGCATAAGCTAAAAGAAAGCCATTTTCTTAAGTATGGTTTCCACTCTGTCTCTGAATCAAACACTCATCAAACAGCCGTTGCAAACTTCATCACTTCTCCTTTGTACAAGAATATTTTTCTTAACTGCCTCTATTTAGATGTTGTTATTGCAGAGATCTGAATCATTCATATTACTACTTTGTTTTCCATCCCAATTTAAACACACCACCCTATTTTTTTCAGTATATGAAATCTTAGTACTGAAAGTGCCATGTACTTATTTCTTCATGGCTACACATTTAGGTGTCTTAATATGAACAAGTTCCCACCATTATAAACAGTTATGGATGGAACTGAATACTTCAATACAGGCACCTAAAATAATTTGAGAAGCTGTGTGGCACCCTTAATACATGCATGGAGACAATAAAACACAGGCTCTACGAAGACCTGTGAGCTTCATTAGTGTTTATTAGATTCCTACCACTGGGATAAACCTCACCTACCACTCATGATAAAAATTCTGCCCCAGATGTTCTTGAAAACACAGGGGAAAGTATGTGTCCACTACACCAACCTCTATCTGGGCCTTGTCACGTTCACTGGCCCTACATTCCTGCCTCAGATATGGCAGGACAGCTCAAATAGTATTAGACACCTAAACTGAGGTAACTGAGTCCAACTCACTTGCATACACTCATATTTAGGTGACAATAACTTGAAGCCTCAGGCTGCCACATTCATTCACAACACTGACAAACTCTTCAACCAATCCCCCACTCTTGAGTACATTTGAACTCAATGCTGTGAATGGAAGTTGGATAACAAACAACGCATATGATGAACTCAAAAACTTGACATACAACACAAGTTATTCCACTGCTACTTAGGTGTACTATTGTGCAACTACTGCTTTTCCAGTAACTACCTGTCTGTTCAGGAGGGCAGCCTTAGATTATTTTGGGGCATACCTGCAAGTGCTTTTCATAAGCTGAAGTCAACATTACTTTAATTCATCATTTTCTGGTGTTATAAAATACACTACTATATTGTATCAGAGTTTAAAGTAATTGAACACAAGAGCCAAAAGTGCCCTTGGCAACCTTAACTCTGGAGCAGACTTTTGGACTGCTAATGTACACTTGCTAAGAATCACAAATCAACACCCCCACTGTAAAAGTGCAATTTTGCCAAAAGGTAGTGGCATGCAGGACAAACTCTCTTGCTGCTTTTATGCTTTGTTTTTCCCACTGCTGTCTGTGCACAGTCGTAAATAGCAACTCAGTTGACAGCCACACAGCTCACCAGCTCAGAACCCAGAACTTGTTCGTATACGGAGAAACAGGCCCTCAAAAACTATTCATTACCACAATGCCTTAAGACACTCACAGAGTGGTTTTACAAATCAGCCAGCCATCTGGAATTACCTACACTTTTATATCAATTCTGCTAATTCTCTTGCTCATTATCTGTTGGTTTAGTTTTTAGTCAACATGTTTTTGGTCAACAGTTAGAGCTGGCCTTGCAGAGAGCAAAATGGTACACAGATGCAAGACTATCCAACAAGCAAGCAGGGCAATGAAGTTTCAGGAAAAAGGCTGTGGCAAGTAGAAGTGCAGACAGAAGGGATAAAGTACAGTGAGAACTGCGAGAAAAATAAGACATGGCAGGAAAGGAGACCAATGGAAATGAAACAAAACTGTGAGAGAATTCTGTGATGGCAGAAACGACAAAGTTTGTCAGAAAGTGTGTATTTCACCAGAATAGATGCAGCTATCCTACTCGGAGCATCTGGGTAACTGAAAACACTGGCAGTGGCTAAAGCGGCAGCTGAAAAATGGCCGAGAACCCAGTGAACCAAGCACATCCGAGATTCTTGAACACAGATGACAACAGCACACAAAAAAGTTACGCGGAAGTACTGGGTGTATGAATAACAAATCAGTGCAAGAAATCTTGACAGAAACTTTGCAAATGCAAAGCAATTTGTTGATCGTATCACTGTCTACGAATTACATTTATAACTCTGCTTGTAATAGAAACATTCTGAGACATAAACTACAGCACCAAAGGGAGCATGGATGAGAGATGGAAAGGTGAATCCTTCCTACAGGAAGATGCAGGTCCTTTTCACTATTGGCCTATGTATTTATTATTGCTCTCCTTGATACATTTCAAGGTGCACCACACTGCTATGAATTTACTGATTTTAACTGGCACGGGCACTTTGTAACGGAAGCAAAAACCCCAATACACATCTGGAGAATCAGTCATAGATTCATAGAATCATTTAGGTTGGAAAAGACCTTTAAGATCACTGAATCCAACTGTCAACCCAGTGCTGCCAAGTCTATCACTAAACTACCCCTAAGTGCCACATCTGCATGTCTTCTAATACCTCCAGGGAGGTATTTGAAAGTCACTCATTACAACTGTCAAAGGTATCTTCTTCAGGGGTCAGTATATTTCAGTTAAACGTTAATTAGTTAACTGAGAATGATAGCAAGCTGAATAACATCCTGAGGTTTACTACTTTTTAAAACTTTAACAGGTTATTAGAAACATAAAGATGTATTATTTAATTGTGCTGTTATTGTTCATAGATTTAATTTAGATCCTGAAATACAGAATTTAGGCTGCAATTATTTTTCCATCATTTAAATTCTCTTAGTGTGTCTCCACAAGAAAAACTGAACTTTTAGAATATTTCTACAGATGATATATCCATTTTTTTCTGAAAATAAAGAAAATGGAAGGAAAATACGGACCCGCTGTTAAACAAGAGAGGTGAATCAATCACCAACAATGCTGAAAAGGCAGAGGTTCTCAACACTTTCTTCACTTCTCTCTTTACCAGCTCTGTTGGGTCCCAGTCATTGAGAACAAAAATCCAGGACGACACAAACACAGACCCGTCGTCGTGAAGGAGGAGTTTGTGAACTGCTGTGGAAGCTTGACCCCTACAAATTGATGGGCCCTGACAACACTGCCCAACAGTTTTACAGTTAGAACAATCAGACATTGGAATAATTTCCCCAGGGAAGAGGGGGAATTACCTAACATTGGGCACTTCCAACATTCAGCTGAACAGGGTGATGGGCCATCTGGTCTAGACTGTGCTTTTGCTAAGAAAGGTTGGACCAGATGACCCGTGAAGTCCCTTCCAATAACTTCCATTATTCCACAATTCTATGAAAATGTAAACATTTAAAAAAAACCCCAAAAGCTAGGGGAAAAAATTATTCCACCTATATAAAACTTATTTTAATGCATTTCTTAATTCATAAAATTGTTTCTTTAAACAAAGAAAAAGTACTAAAACCTTGATACTTTTACTTCTTTTTATTTTTCTAGATAAAGTGCAAGGTATGAAGACCATCACTCAAAAAAAAAAAACAACAAAACAAACCAAACTTCAGTGCAAATATTCTGAAAGACAAAGAGAGTTCAGCATGTCAGGAGTCAAGCTCCAGTCTGCAAAGCACTTCAACATCTGCCTAATTTTAACCCCTTGCTTTGGCTCCACTGGCCCCAAATAAAGACATGCTTAGATGCATTGTTGCAAAGAACTGATCCATAGTTAAAAATTAATATGTTAATTGTAGATTATAAAGCCACAAAGATCTCAGTGATCCTCTAATCTGATCTGCTGCATAAGAAAGGGCAAAGGATTATCCTGACTTTATTCTAGTTCTTCATTCATGTGCTTCCAAATGCTTTTTTCAGGGCTTAGAAATCCTTCTCTTCCTCAAGTAGAAATTGTTTAGAAGATACTTAAGTAAGTATCTTGTTTCCTTCTAAGAACACAGCAGCCACTTGTAAAGAAAAAGCATTAAAAATGAAAATAGTATCATTACTATAAATCGGAACAAACTAACCATGGCTCTTTGTGTCTCACTTTGATATTAGAAGTGCCTTTCGACACGAGATGCTATATATATATATATCAAGGTTTAGATACTTATCAACATTTATAGATTTTTCAAACACTCATATTTCAATTTTCAGATAGAAGCAGAGAGTTATTGATGACTTTGTATTCTTCTGGTAATACTGGCTTCAAAATAATGTTATTCAAAGGATATATAGGGCTTTTCTGGCTATAAAAGATGCTCTTTCTTTGTCAAGAGACCTAAACTATGTGGATATACAATGCAAAGGTATTAGGGTATTGTCAGTCCTGACAAGTCCACTGGACCTGTTTAGCATATAGCCATCATGAATGAAATAGGAAGTCTTCTCCAAAGAACTGCTAATCTTCATCCTAGTTGTGGGGAAGACAGCCCAGCATAGTTGGGATAAGGAGCTCCAGTCCTCTCACTGTACCAGCAGCAATTCTTGCTCTGATAATATACAAAGACCAAATTATACCGAACACACTTATAAATGAAACATGCATATAATTTATTCTTGGTGGAAAGCAGTAGGGGGGTAGAAACAAATTATAAGAAATTGCTTTAGCTTTAGTTAAAAACTGTATGCATACTGAGATAGATACTCTACCAGTCCTAATGTCTAGAAATTTGTAACCCAACCTTAGGACTTACTCAACTGACCAAAGGCAATTACTTTAGCTGCCTCAGGAGTTTTGTTCAGAGGTTTTATAGCAATCCAAACCACGCCAATGCGGCTGATGCAGGTAGGACACATATAACCTGCTGAACTAGCATCTGTAAACCATCGGGGCATCTCAAATGGGACCCCTGCAGCCAACTGAATCATATTCAGTGCGATAACTACTGTGGCCCAATTAGTGCTCCTGGTCATGCTGACTGGTTTGCTAAAAAGTGTGCTTTCTATATGAGAAGCCTGGACCTCCAGTTCACACTCAGATTTTTGTTCTGAAGCTGAATAAAGTCTTCAGTGAATTTTCAATCATGTGCTAGGAGGCAGAGCAGAAAACTGAACTGCTCCTGGCAAGGGAGAATGCACCAGTGCATGCAGAATCTGGCTCTTAGGGAATGCCAACAAGGGTACTACAGAGGCTTGGTACACACACCAAAGTACTGGGCATTTGTAGTTGATAGTACTCCTTAAAACAATTTGAAACCTCTCTACTTGTACTCACTACACCTATATTCCAGATGCTAGTGGGTTCCTTCCCGGCTCAGTCAGGTCCTGCAGGGAAGTACAGGAAAGCTGTAGACTTGATAGGAAAACTGGGTGTCTTCATATTTTGTGAGCCCTCTAGTGGGCTTCAGTATCTTCTATCAGCCAAAGCCACAACAACCTTAGGGACCAGCCACCAAGACATCGTCCTGGACCTGCGTTTTGGCACACCATTTTGTTTAGCATGATGGCTTGAAATCCCATACACAAGTCAAATGTCCATTTCAACAAGTGTGTTTCATTGCAGCTGGGGAAAAAGGAAAACCTGCAACAACTCCAAGCAATTCAAGAAAATCAGTGTTTATTTTATTTTTATATAACCAAACCAAACAATTTGAGGAGTTAAGTTCATTCTGTATAGTTCACAGGGACTGAAATAATGAATTTTAACTTCCCTCCAGTTACTGGAAGTAACCGTTGTGTTCTCAGCCTTACATCAAACCAACAGAGATGCTGGCAGATCAGTGTTTGCTGCCTAGGAGCATTAACTGCAACCAACAACTACTGTTATTGTACAACACAATGAAAGCAACTGAACTGAACTTGCAGTTATAGGCTTTTTTAATTGGTCTTGCTAGGGGGCATTTTTTGTGCCTTTTTTTTTTCTTTGAAGCTGTAAGACACAAATCATGAAGCACTGAATACTAACGGGAGATATCAGCCGTGTATTTATTTACCTTGCTACCACTTCAGGTAATACAATCCTCCCCCTCCCCCAAAGTAATTTCCTCTTATTCATGTTATAAAATCTGTTTTGTGTTGTTCAGGTCAAATTGAGTCTGAGGTAA
This sequence comes from Edolisoma coerulescens, assembly GCA_013397115.1. Lineage (NCBI taxonomy): Eukaryota > Metazoa > Chordata > Aves > Passeriformes > Campephagidae > Edolisoma > Edolisoma coerulescens. Next base: position 283,285 of record VWZW01000314.1, on the reverse strand, counting down.
AAAAAAAAGTAGAAGGGTCAGCAAGGGATGGGTCAGTGCAATGGGTCAGTGCTTTCAGAGTAATTGGTTCTTAAAGAATGTAATCTGAATTCCGGGAAAATCGGTATAATTTCCAGGAAAAGTCTGGGTTTGATATAATTAAACAGAAAATATCACAAAAATATAAATATAAGGCATCAGTCTTGAAACTAGATTTGCTGCATTTTACTTGTTCAGCTTTCAGAGACAATATCATTTAAAGCAATAACACCTACATAATATCAGGTTTGAAATATTTTTTAAAAATACTTTTTCAGGGTTACAATTTACACTTTGAAAAATAATACTTGTACACATTTACCAAAGGAGATTGGAAGTAATTCCTTTTTTTTTTGCTTAAATTGCACACAGCAGAGGATACTGTTTAATTACATGTTTAAAGTACCTAGTCAGTTTGAGTAAATTCAGTAAATCAAGTGTAAATGAAAATAAAGCAATATACTAATACAATTTCTATAAATAGCCGTATTTATGAAAAAAAATCCCACCAAAATCTAGATCAGCATATGAGTACATTTTAGCAAGTATGCTATGCCTATGTTAAACTACTCACAGTAATCTGTTGAAACTAAATTCATGATTGTATATCATAAAATAACTAATTTAAATTTTTAAATTTTACCTTGGCTTCTCCCTCTTATATTACCAAAAGTGAATATGTTCATTCATTTATTTATTACTGTAAAAGTATGCGTATGAAACTAAGGAGCCTTTAGGGAAACACTGGCCTTTGGTGCCAACAGATCAACAGCCCTTTCCTTAACAGCTAAAAACATGGTCTTTCTTCCACTATGCCTTATATACAATAAAAGTTTTAGTATAATTTTATGATTAGGACATTCTGATTTATAACTTCCTTTTTTTATTATTTCACCCCAAAACCTACAGTCTAAAAAATACAAAAAATGTAAAAAGAATAGATCAGAAAGAAGAAACCATGAAAGGATTAATGCTGCTATGAAGGATTTTACACATCTTGAAATGAATTTGAAGACTAATTTGAAGCGCAAAGGATACTTTAAAGGAAGAGGTTTGTTGTTTTTTTTTTCTGATAGATACTGTTCTGGAGGAACAAACACAAGAGGAAAGAATACTACTTTTGAATAAAGGTTAATACAGCTAACAGTACAGATGTGTAATGGAAATACAAGAGCAATCCTTTGGGTTTGGCAAGATTAATCCCAGATCAGGTATGACGTAAGACCTGTCCTGGTTTTGCTTGCACCTGCTGAGAAGGGGCAGCCCCTAGAACTGTGTGGGTGTGGCTACATTGCTATTCTATACCACCCACTCATCCCTGGGGTGGTCTTGTGCAAGGCTGGTGATTGGACTTTGATGATCCTTGTGGGTCCTTTCCAGCTCAGGATATTCTATGAGTGAACGGCAAAAGACACCATATAAAAATGTCTGGCAGCAGAAGTTGGCACCTGCAAAGTGATGGGAAGTCAAGAAAAAAATACTTTACTCAAGTGTCAAACTTAAAAGCTAAAACTGACACCACCTACTCCAAAGGGGTTTAAGCAAACACCTGAATAATGAAAAATTTTTCGATATTTTATGGCCATCAGAACATCTCCAGCTCTTCATCCTCCTTCTGTCCTAGTTTCTAGTAATGTTGTTCACCTAATGGGCGCCTCTTGATGGAAGTCACTAGGGCCCTATAATAAGCATTGTCTGCCCAATTAGAAAGGTTGAGTGCCCCTGATTCAAGGTTGTTTATTTTACTTCACAAGTACAGATGGCTCTGGTTACAGACATCATGATTTCCCACAGCTCAATTGACAGGCAAGCTTGATAGTCATGAAGCTTTGGTGTCTTGATCCCCTGCCATCATCTGGGCATGAAAGGTTCAGGAAACATAGCTACAGATTTTTTAACTGTGTGCTTGTCTTCAAGTATTTGCAAACTTGTGGAAAATTTGAATAGTACAGGTAAGATACCATTTTAATGTGGGAATAACAGTATTTTCCAGATTAAAGGGAAACACCAGCACATCATTATTTCTTGTTACTGCAAGATAGATAGGACTTAATTTTTGGTTGCTGTGTAAGAAATAAGTTGTTCCTTGTTAAGTGCTGATTTCTAAAGCTACCTTATCCTGAGCTTTTCTAAGGCTAACTGATATTTAAGATGTACTCCCTTGTACGTGTACAACTTTTAGATAACCTATAGATAATATTGCCCAAAAGAATGATATTCTCTATTCAAATCTTAAAGTATTTACAGTTTTTATCTGCAATATTACATCCCACAACACAAAAGCAGGCACTGACTTCGACTTCGTCCTCTGTAATTCCTTTCGGTTGTATGTCATAAAGTCTGTGAAGACTTCATACCTTAAATATTACGAAGAACGCTTATGGTTGGAGATTATTCTACAGGAAATTCTTCCTATACGTAATGAACGCTTCAATATTGAGATAAAAATTCTTGCTTCTTACATACCAAATTCTAAAACCGCAATACTTTATAATGTCATCAAGTACAAAGGCTGTTCTATGTATAACCTGCAAGGTCATTTCACATCATAAGTGGTTATCAATTTAGAATCAGCATTTAACTATCAAGTGCTGATTTTAATTGGGAAGCTAGTTAATCATCTGGCAGTGTTTAAACAAGCTGCCAGGCTCATAAAGATGAGAATGAGCTCTCCAAGAGTTAAAAAAAAATAAAAATTTCAGTAACTTATTCAATATTGGCCGACATCAAAACTTTATTTTACACAGTCCAGCAATTATTTAACCTTAAAAGAGTATATTTTAGGTTGGTAATAATATATAAAGCATTAGAGAAAATTCATAAATGTTTCTGCAACATGAGGCATCACTAAGACTGAAAATTTTGAAAACTGTGAAAACCATCAGAGAGTTCTAGATGCAGATTCTTTTTATTAAATTCAGTTATTCAGAATGATAGCAGTATTCTATCTTCCCATGTATCCCTTTGCAGGCTGTCATGTTAGGTTAAATCCACCACTTTATCCCAAGACTAATTTTGGAGGGAAACTCTATATATACAGAAAAATTTATTTTATTAGAGGAGTAGTGTGCTATTTCAAAATCTGACAGTAATCATGTTTTCAGCAGACTGACACTTAATTCCAGCACTGCCGGTGCCACATGGCCTTGTGAAGAGGGAACAGAGAAGCAAGAATAAAGGCAATGATGCTCTGGCTCTTGCGTAACTTTTTCATTGGCAGGATACATTACACAGGTATGTCTACTGCCTTCTTGCACAAGAGAACTCTCTTTGTGACCAACAGAAGCACGAAAAAGCCTTTGTGTACAAGTGATCACAGACCATCACATATAACTTACCCAGCTCAGACATCTAAAAGATGTCTGGCCTCAGCCAGTCATGAAGGATTTCTCTGCATTTAGTGGAGAGTATCTTTAGCTCATGATTCATACTGAACTAAAACTGAAATCTTAAATGGGATGAATCACACAAAAGATGTCCGTCTTCTTCTCTCCCCTTCAACTACTCAGTTGAAGGATGTTCACCTTTTAGGTGACTCATTATGAAATCCAGCCCAGAAGATCAGGAGATGGCAACACGACGATGAAGCAAAAGAAAAAAAAAAAAAAAAGCGGCCTAACAAAAGCTAGGAGTATCTGGACCAGAAATCAAATTGAAGAGTCTGTACTCCTTCATAATGCATTCTGTTTGGAATACTTTTGCCTGGTAGCCACATGGGTTGAATGGGTGTCTTCATTTCAGCCAAGGACAGGGTGAGGGGGCATGAGAGGGCGGAGCCTGGAGCCGTGTGGGCACGGCCAAGATGTTGCGTTATTCGACATCATCTTGTGTCATGGGCAGGGGCAGGAGAAAGGGACTCTCCCACTTCCAAGAAGAAACTGCATGATCATGTCGGGCCTGTCCACCACTGTTTTTCATTGTCTCGGGCTTGATGAGCATTTTTTGCATGTAAAACACACTCTCCTTGTATACTTTTGTTATAATATTGTTGCTATTACTGTTTTCTTATCTCACTGCTGCTTTCAGTAAATTGCTCTTATCTCAACCCATAATCTCTGCCTTTTGTCTCCCACAGGAGGGTGGGGGAGGAGCAGCTCGTGTCTTGGAGTGTCATTCCTAAACCATGACAATGGGGTAAGCATGAAGGATAAAAAAATCTAAGTGTGCAAAATGTGCTCATTATTTTTAAAATACCACAGTATATTTACAAAAGGGACTGCAAAATCTTCCTGCTGTGGTAGATACTGAACATGCTTATTCAGGAGGTAAGATCTAGTAATACAGTGTTTCAGCAAATGTTTAAAAGTCCCTTTGCCCCTCATATGCATTCCCTATATTCCTCTGAATCACAAAAAACTACTAACAAAAATGCTTTGAAGGACTGTATTTCCATTTTAAAGTGGGTTTGCATGAGAAAAATAGTGTCTTCTCACTAAAGAATTACCAGTTTATTCTACTTTTTCATATGAAGTATCACTTTGGTGGGGACAGGTAAAAATTAAATGTATTGTATAGTACTAGTTTTTCAATGAGGCTGTTAAAACTTTCTGCTGGGTTTCTGAACTCCCCTTGGAAAGCAGGAGTCTGAAGACAGAGTGGTAGAGGTTAATGGTAGCTAAAAAATACTGGTTTCTAAAGGATTCAGGGAATTACTAATAACTAAGTTAAAAACCTGCAAGGGCACATCTGAGAAAAGCATTTCCATGTTTATTAAAAAACATCTACCCTGTATTATGCTGAATACATTAAAAAATTATATCCCAGATCAGTGCTAGAGGACATGTGACTATCAAACTGTGCCAATATTAGAGCCACCTGTCTCTCTTATTCCCTCTCTCTACAGAAATTCTTAGAAACCAAGAAAGATTTTCTAATACCAATTCATATATGCATATCCACATGTTAAAAGCAAGTTCAAAGGAGCTGGAAAGTGGACTAGTAATTAACAGAAGCCTTGTAATAATCCTGTTATGACTGGTACATACTGTTACTACGAGTGATTTGGCATGCAGTAATTTTAGAAATGTCTTTAACATGTAAGACACAAAAGGGGTTTTTATTGGTCTACTACTCTGACACTTTTATAAGTCTATAAACAGAAAATGAAATAACAGTGGTCTGCATAAAGGAAGAACATTTTTTGTTTCACTTCTCTCTGTTAAATCTTGGTAAACCTATAAAAAGTATGTCACAGAAAGCAACTAACTACCATGGTAAACCTTTGTAAAATTCAAAAACTCTAAACCTATAATAATCCTAATCTGAACAGCTAATCACAGTGTGAAGCTATTCTAATATGTATCCAATTATAATCAGCACTATGATAATGGCACTGTCATTAATCTTCTGTGCTATTTCTCATTATTTCTAGAGACACTGCTAAAAGCAAATTCTTGGATAATGGAGATGGGAAGTTTCAGCCTTTGTATTGCTCAAAATTTTCTATGACATTCCTTATTTTCAGGAATTTCAAATTTTGGCAATAAATTTTCAACAAAAAAAAATCTTTAACCTATTATCTGGTTGAGGTTTGTTGTTTAAGTATGCAACAATTGTTCACATATTCCATTCCAGACTGATATCAGACTGGGAAAAGCAGGAAAAGACTTGCTATGCAAGAGCTTTATGAATTTCTTCTCTGGTCTCATCAGATAACTTGTCACTTCATACTCTGGAGCAGCAGCAAACTGAAATGTGTCAACAAAGCTGCTTTTTGTGGTCCCTAGGGAAAAAAGTACTGCTTCCGAACAAAACACAAACTCTTCTGGAAGACTCCTCTCCTGACACACACTGTGGAAATGAATTTGACAACTAGATGCTCCAAGAAGTCCCTCACTGCCTGAATGTGCCCTCGTTCAAAGCCACTGTGGTTAATCAGGACTTTAGTAGGACCTGTAACAATAGAACAAGAAGCAATGGTTTTAAATTAAAAGAGAGTTGATTCAGACTAGATAGAAGAAAAAAAATAAATTGACAACGAGGTGGTGGAGAGAGGTTGCCCAGAGAAGGGGTAGATGCCCTATACCTGTGTTGGAAACAATATAACTTTTAAATTTTTATTTTGTCTCTCTAGTTAGGCTTGACTTGACTTCGCCTTGCGGAAGGGAATTTTCTTCAGTTTTTTGAAGTGATGGGCTTAACATACCAACAGACTGGGAGTAGCCCAAAGATACCCAGAAAGATAAAAGGCCATCAACGGAACACCAGTGGCCATCTACGAACATCCACCCTCAGATGCCGCCTCTGGCAGAGTTGGAGACATCTGGTCCTGAAAGAATTGATAAGAAAATCAAGAACGAAGATCTAATTAACATTGGAGGTAAAGAGATTCGGATCCAATGGGAAACTGAATACTGGGTGGTTACTCAACTTTGGACCAATGAACTTTGAAACAGTTAATCTGTGTGGGTTTTGACTGTATAAAGTTTGGGGGAGAAATCCTGCAAAACGTGTGTTTGGAATATATTTTCCTTGGCACATCCTGGCCAGCATAAAGTAATGCCTGATTCTCTATCACTTCAAATATAGTGCCAGTGAGTTTTATTTTCTCCTGCAGTTTCGGTGACGCCTGGAAACATTCAAGCTATCTATATCCACACACAACACATCCACCTTCACCCATAATCACCCTGGGCCTCTTCTCGGGCCTGAAGAACTTGGCTCAAAATGGTTGTAATTTTCCCTCTCCTCTTTCAGGCATGGAGAGCCAAGGATAAAGGTGCAAATGAACTTAAAATATTAACAAGTTTTCAAAAAGAAAAATTGGCAATGGTGAAAGACCATCACCACCAAAACTGTAAGGTCTTGTAGCTTTCTGGTCTTGTAGCTTTCTGTCACAATGGTACTGGCTGCTTCCTTTTCTTTTGCCCTGTATCCAGGCTCTCCTGAGGAGAGGGGATGACTGCTGCTTGGCCTCTGTGGCAGGTCAGGCTGGTGCTGTGGACACAGAAAACACTGGAAGAGGCTGAAATAAACAGAATGGTCCTGTAATAATGGCTGGTGTGCTGCACAAGGACAGAAACCTTCCAGTGCCTTGTGGTCCCACAAAAATCAGTGAGGCAAACAGAAGTGACAGCCTGGCTCTACACTGCAAGACAGTGTTTCAGAAGATCTCTTAAATATAGTCAACTTGGCATTGATTCAATGTGATTTTTTCTTAAATGCAAAAAGCAGGTTTCAGGATTGGAATATAACGCAATTGTTTTGAAACCCAGTGCTGAAACAGTTAATATATTCTGCATTACAGTCTATCAGCCAAAGAAAATAGGTGAGGGAAACAGTTGTTGACCTTCATTTATCAACACGAATTTAAATGGTTTTTAATTTGTTCTCCACACTACAACTGGCATTTGAGAGGAAAACAACATGTGTCAAGAATATCTACGTGAAACACATTTTAAAAAAATAAGTATAAAGAGAGAAAGAAAAATGTCAGGTCAAACTGACAGATAAAAGTTTGGATAAGGAGATTGAGATCTCCTTAGAAGACAGGGAAAAACAGTGGCAGGAAGAGAAGAGAATAAAGAATAAAATACTATGGTTAAAAACATATGAAAAAATTTTGTAGATAAATATGGGTAGATGCAACTTTGACAGTGTTATTACTTGGAGAAATTTCAAGCTTGTGGGTTTGGTGGTTGGTTTTATCTTGTTTTGGTTTTTTTTTTTAATAATTCTTATTACAACTATTAAGACTGGAAAGATACTGCTCTTTCAGTATCTTCTTACTTGTAAGATAAAATACTGTCAACTAAGTAAAACTAATTTCTGGGACAGTAACACAAATCTGCAGTTCTGCTGCAATATACTAAAGTTTATGTATTTCAGTTCAGTATCAACTGGCATACCAGCCCAAAGTGCACACCAAGGGAATGCAATCCCATAAGAGACGAGTGATATACCTGAGAAATTAAACACATATTGATTTGGTAGGTGAACACACTTGTCTCTTAATGGATACAAATAAGTAAGGTCCTGTAATTTTACAGTAAACTTTGAAAAAATAATTAAAAATGGCACACAGATAAGTAAATGAAAAAAAATATGCATGTGATACTGCTGCACAGCGCTAGTTTCCATGGCTTTGTTTCCCTGGTAATGGAAGCCTCCTGCCCCCAGTTGTCCTCCTAGGAGCATTTCCTACCTCTTCAATCACATCTTAAATTAGACTGCAACTCTAAACACCATTGCTTTCTGATCAGCATCTCCCAGGTCTCCAAACAGTGGACCCCTGACCATACAGAGTGTAACCAGTAGGCACCAACAAATTCCACAAACATGTGCTTCAGTGCACATACCTTCCTCGGGTGATGATGGCAAATCATTTCCAGCTGCAAGCCTCATGTTACTGCACTGCAAGTCCTTGACCAACCACAGATTTACTAGAATGGTTAAAAAATTCAAAACATTACTACTTTGGTAGCCTTTAGAAATTATGTACTTCTTTCAGATGTTTTGCTTATCTGTATTTTTCCTACTGCACAGTGTCTATACTGTAAGACATGGAAAAAGCTTTCATATCACACAGCTCATTAGAGGCTTAAATGAACCGGTTTTAGATGTATGATTTTGACCTCATTACTGTCCTCAATCAACGAAATAAAAATGGCGGCTGTCATAACATCATCTCTTGGATACATTACTGTGAGAATCAGCAATCAGAGTCTGCTCCTCAGATGGTAAAACTGCTATTGAATATATTTGCTAGTACTAAGCCTGATTAAATAATAATAGAGAAAAAGGCTTTTTAGAACTCAATAAGCCAATCAAACTATCTCTGAGCAAACTGGAGAGAAAGATATATCCCACCTGCATCTTGTCATAACCTTGGTCCATCTGCAAAATGCTGTAGAAAAAAAACCCCTCACCTGACACAGTTCCTATGCCACTGCCTAAACACATCTTAATGTGCTTGTATGTGATATGCTGCAAATGTCACAACAAAACTCGCCACGTGTCTCAAGTCCTGCTCTGAAGGTGAAACACATGCTTTAAGATCAGTGACAAATTTTTGAAATACTCCTTATCTTCAGAATGAGATTATCTCTCTTTTTCACTTTTCCCCACTTTTTATGCCAGTTGTACACTTAGCACGGGATGAGCCACACCCTGGAGATGCCCCTTTCTCTCCACTGCCTACAGAAGGAGCTGAGGTAACTGTAACTCACTTGAGGCTTGATGCTTAAACCTCAAACAACTTACTGCTCTCAGCCCATCCAATACCAGTTAGATGGATTGTCTATGGCTGCATTCAATTTAAAAGAGTTTTCACTTACAAGTACTTCCAAATGTATTACTATATAAACAATCATTATTTGAATTTCTAAAAATATAGGGATACTTTCAGTTTACTAAGCCTTTAGTTTGCACATATTTGTGGGTAGTGAGCTGGTCTACGTTACATGTACTGGACAGAAAATGTATGTTATTTTTGTGAGACTTGAGTGACCAATACCTACCCCAAGGACTCAATAATTCATTATCAGACCAGAAAAAACATGTTTTTCCCAGAAAAAAATACAGAACAAATTGGCACTTAGACAAGTTTTCAACAAGCCTGCCAAGCCAAAATTCTTCAATTTTTGCACTGTTCAAGTTAAGGTATTCTAATTTATTGATTTATTTGTACTTGGCACATAGACTTTGACTGCTTTTTAATCCAGTTTCATTTTTACCATTAAAGAAGTGGTAATTTTTTTTCTGAAAATATGCTGTGAGATGTCTGAAGTCATGTTAATTAACAATTCAACACTGTTTTGTATATAATATTATTTTGAGGTGAAACTGTTCTTTTAAGTTTTTGTTTCCCGAATCATGCATCTCTATGGGATGCTGGGTTTTGCTAGTTCTTTTATGATTAGCCAAATATTCCTTCTTTCATTTTGACATATGTATCAGTTAAATTCTACAAGCAAGGCTTCTGCTTGCTGCAGTATTAAATTGGAAGGTTGTACCTTCGATTTCTTTCATAATGTACTTCCAATTAGTTTAATAATGTTCCCTGCACACCTGTAGAGAAATGGAGCTTTGAACAGAGGCAGAGTGCAGGCAGAAGAAAAGACTTCTCTGTTCCTTCAACAGAAGGTAAGGAAGAAACAATGTTTTACCTTTCTGTAGTCCTCCCTTCCTTCACCTACGTTTTCCCCTCACAGATGCATGTAACAAGATGTCAGCCTTCATCCATGGGAGACAGCATGGAGAGATTTGGGCAGAAAAGGCTCTCCATAGCTGGATGACTCCTACCTACTCCTGGTCAGGCAAAAAGCTGCTTTCTAACAGAAGGTGATGTGTGATTAGGCATACAATAGAAGTAATTTACCTTAAAGTAATTTCTCCAGAGTATCCTCAACTATCTTATGATCTACAGCATACAAATTGGGTGGGGATTTTTTTTGGCAGAAGATAAAGCTGACTTTTTTCAGGCTGTTTTTAGCCTGGTTTCCTATGGAAACAAGACTGAGCAACAATAAAATACAGTCTGTGTGTCCTCTCCTTGTAATTTTTGAACTAAGTAGCCTGATTTCAACTAAATGTGACTGAGGAGATAGAAATCTCAAAGATAGTTACACTCTTATAAATTTTGAAAGCAGAAGCTGCCGGAGAGAAGAGAGACCAGGATCCTCATATTAACATGCAGGGTGCTAACAATCTTATCAGCCCATTTCTGCTGTCAAGTGTGGCAGCCAGCATACCATTCTGGTGAATATATGCATATTCAGAGATAAAAGAAGACCTCTATAATTCAATTATTAACCAAGGGACATAAATCCACAAGAAACTGGTCCTCTTCAATTTTGATTCTTTTAGCCCTTTTCTCTTTTAACTAGACAGCCAAGATACCAGGCTGATGAGGGGGGTAAAATTAAACAAAAAGGAAGAACAGTTTAAATGAAAACCAAAAGCATACAAAATCCATACTGTAGAAAAAGAGAAGAGTAAACAGGTGGAATAGAAAGTTTATCAGTTACTATATTATAAGGATGGATAGCTTTTAAGGTCATGTCCTACATTTAAATACATTTACAATTTTACCAGGTTCAGAAGTCCTACACACACACACAGACACACACAGACAAACACAGATACAGGAAGGAGATTATGAGCACCACATTTAGCTGCTACTAACTAAACATATTGAATGATCCAGCTTTTCATGCAGATAAAAATGACATAAGGCTGGAAATCATTTTCATTTTCTATATTCCACAGCCAAGGAAACACATACTGGTTAAAGAACTGGGACTCCCCCATCAAAAGCATTTTTACAGCTCTTGAGTGATTAGTTTGAGATGGTCTAGCATAATTATCTATGCCACAATTTCTCCTTGCCTGTGTCAAAAATACTTCAAAAAACACCACCAAATATTCACTGATTCACTGTCAAAATGCATGCATTGACTAGACAAAGTGGTATGAAAAGTTTTGTTACACAAAGTAGCATAATTGTTCATTATATATCCAATGTTCTGTCAGTGTTTACTATAAATAAGACTGTTCTGTTCCAAGATTTCACAAGACATATACAAATTCTGAGCTTTCTGCCAAAAATTTTCAAAATCTAGAAGGTATTTCTCAGCTAGCAGTTCCTGAAATACAGTTATGTTTGATCATTACCTAATAATTATCAAGGGAAAAAAATTAAAGAATGGAAAAAAATGAGCTTCATTTTCCCTCATTTTCGCAGCAACTTTTTTTTCTTTTTTTGGTCAGATCTCTTTTTCCTTGTATCCCCTCTGCTCATGCTGGGAATCAGGTGCGTGCTGACAGCAGGACTTGTTAATTCAAGGAGCTGCTGCTGTCCAATTAAGCTTGGTGCCGGATCACAGACAGCCAGACACCATGGTACCTAATTCTCCTTCCTAGTTCAGCAGTAAATGCAACACCATTAGCAGCATAGTCTAGGTATTAATTCACTCATTTGTAGGCACGCTCTAAGGTTAATTCATGTCACTCCAAATAGAAAAAAAACTAAAAGAAGTGAAGAAGGATATCAAGCACTTAAAGTAGCCTCAGTAAAAAAACAAGAGTTGCCTTTAGTCAAGAGAGTAATCCTGAAGACCTGAACTCAGATGAAAGTTTACTCAAGCAATCTACTTTTACTGTTTGAAAGCTCCTGGGTGCCTAAAATTTCCATTTAATACATCGATAGACTTTTTTCCAGGTTTGGGAATGCTGAGAAGCCAGCATTTAGCTAAAATGAAACACAAAAATCAAGTTGATAACCTCCTGACTACCTTCCATGAAGAACTGAATTAATCAGATTTTTTTTTTTGACACACTGGATCATGATCAGGCACATCTGAAGTACAGCGTTAACCAACACATTTAAAATGTAACACCAAGTGCCAGTTCCCCTTGTTTTTCAGTAGCTGAATGTAGCTGAGCCTATTTTCAATGTGTAGTCTTGCAGGCATTATACAAGAATACTCTTGGTGTAATCCATAAAGAATAACTAAGAGCATCCCAATCATCAGTAAGACTTAAGTCTGCTACAGATGGATATACATCTCAGTCAGAACAGCATTTTTAAAAAAAATTCAGGATCTTGATTCAGTGGATATACTCTGATTCAAGGATATACTCAGGATTATTTTCAGACATAACAGTTCAGCTCCTTTCTTTGGCTACTGCAATTCAAGCCCATCTCCTATTACTCTGCAGGTTATGCAAAGCATCAGGCTATGTGACCTGGGTGAGAAATCAGGTATGGGAGGCACAGCTCCTTACACTGTATACTGTATTATGACAGAAGTAGATGCTCAATCCAGGCTGATGGAGGATCCAATTAACCTCAGAGAACTGTGCTGAAGTAGCCCAAAAGTAGCCAGCAATTAGCAAAGGAGACCCACATATATATTAAGTGCTATCCCTCTCTAGATCTCTACAGAGATATAAAAGGTAAACAACTTTCCTAAGATGAAGAAACTCTTTTTGAAAATGTGCTTGGGATCACTCTTTTCCTTCAGGCAGCACTGGTAAAAATCCATCTGATGTTTTCAGGTCCTCTACATACACTTGTCTAATGGATTCACTGCTTCCTTGAGGTGGGAGAGCTGAAGCTTTATCTGCAACATCTAATTTCCCTGGAAAGTGTCCTCACAAATGGGTTGTACATTATTCTGGCTGGGAAAGAGCTCCCTCCAGCCTTTTTTTAGTCAAGAGGAGAAAGAAAAAACAAAGAGCATAATTCTGTAGCTTCGAGGGTAGAGCAGCTGTGTGAGAGAGAAGTATGCTCCAGTTCCTTCTGCGATAACTGTTTATGGAATGTATTCAGTAATTGGTTAGCGTAAGGAACTAGACAGCTCCTAGAGGCAGGTTTAAAGCCCTCAACTCCACGTCTCTCCCCCAGCAGCTATGCTGTCTTGCACTCAGTTCCCACCCTTGCAGCCTATACTTTCTCAAGTACAAGATAAAGAGCTGCTAACACAATTTCTAATCTTGACATTTAAATATTAGTCAGTGGCTATGCTCAGCATTCAGTAGCCAAATCTTCTTTTTATTTGTGGGTGTTTCAGTGTCTTGGGTTTTTAAAATTCTTCTCATGACGGCAAAGGCAATTTTATTTCCAGCCTCCTTAAAAAGGCCATCCAAAGAAACAGATGACATAACAACATTATAAAGGAGACAAAATTAGCAGTCAGGAAAAGTACAGAAGGCTTGGAATAAAATATATATTTGCTGGGAATAAAAGCAGTGACATTGACAGTGGCACTTGAAAGAGGGATCTGCAGACAGGGTTTTTATGGACACTGAGGTCTGTAGGATACTGTGCTTAACTTACTGCCTACCCAATTCGACCTTACTTAGAAAGGAAGGATAGGTGAGAGATGGGTGCTGATGTGCAGTCCACAGCCAGCATCATTCCCCCATGATTAAGCAACAGTTTCCTGAGTTCCATGGAACCTCCTCTGCACTTTGTGGATCCCATTTGAGCACTGGAGCCCACGTGTCTAATCCTAAGTGTTAGAGTGTTCTCCAGTCTAGAAAGAGCGAACAATCTATGCCATCTAGCAGAAAGAGCAAGAACAATTTTAACTGGAAAGCTCATATGTTTATAAAATATTTAAATACTTATTAATATAGTATTTTAAACCAAATATATAATGCAGGAGATAAAATACTTCAGGTAGTATGAGAAGAAATTAAAAGATAAGTAGAAAGCATAGTGTAGCAATGAAAGATGCCACCACTACAAAATCTGTGTAAGAGGTACTGATTGCTCCTTTCATTGCATGATACATTTATTATCTGGAACTTGATGAAACCTAGTGTCACTGACCAAGGCTCCAGGTTTTATCAGGCTGGGAGAAACAGCAACACAATCATGCAGCTTTTATGATGCATACAGAAAATGACAGACAACAGTTGGATCCAGCAGTCAGGAAAATGGAATTTAAGCACTGACTCAAGAGATACTGCACTCTCGTAAGCATGTTTCTCTTGATAGTCTTTTAATCAATTGCTCTTGAACTTGGGCAATACATCTGCTGTATTTCCCAAGCTATTACACACAAAGATTTTCAAGCTGCTATAATTTATAAATGGACCTCACACTGTCCTCTCAGATATTATTAAATCCAACCACAAGTGGCCATTCTACTATGCACTCCACTGGCTCTATAGCAATGACCACATTTCAAGTTAGAAAAAGGATACTGAGAAGTTTAAATAAGAAGAAAAAAAATCAAAAATGAACAAACAAAAACAACCAAACCAGGAAAAAAAAATTCATATCATAAATACAGCCCAGGGCTGCCCAAGAGATGAGGCTCAGGAAGAAGAAATGAAAGTCTGCAATATTTTGAGGAGGCACAGTGAGCTTTGTGCGATGATGCTAATAACAAATACCAATTTAAAAAAGACCACAATTTCAACTTTTGCCCAGGGCTCTTTTGAATGTCTGTATGCCCCTGAATGTATAATATGGCAGTGGTTTGATCCTATATGACGACTGATCTAGTACCATTTAATTAAAGCAATTACAGTAGAAATTCATTCTCATGAAGGAATAACACGCTTTGCTTGTTAGACAGAAGCAGACAACTGAAAATTGAGTTGATTCCACATGAGTTCAATTGCTAATTTTTAATTTTATGACAGTCCTTGGATACTGGATGCAATTCCCATTTCTGCACAGCTTGCAGAGTGCAGAAATGCCCCAAGACAGAGTAAGGGAATATCAGTAGTGGTCACACAGGCTTTGTGTGGGCAAAAGACAGCGTAATCACATTCTTCCATAGCACCTGGAAAGCTCACATGTTTAGGGCAGATTTTCAAAACAGAATTACTTTTGCTCCCACAAGTTTTATGGAGGTCCTCAATAAGAGCTTTTGAAAACTCCATCCTGAAAGCACAGCAGCTTTTAGGTCACCAGTAATGGTTCATCAACCATTTCTTTCAAAGCCTCTCAGAACATGAAAACCTTTTCAAGAAACCACTTTTATATAGAGACATTGCTTTCTTTGGGAACTGCGCATGTATATGAAGGGATAGAGTTTGTTCCCATTTAAAAGGAGTGCAGTCTACTCATAGTGAGCAATCACAGAAAATGCTGTTGAAATTACATATATACTCCGGCAGTTTTGAAAGGGATCTAAAGGTAGACCTAGGGTATGTTTTATCCCCTGTCTTGCTGCAAAAACGGCCATTAGATCACCACTTCAATTTTGTGAGAAATCTGTGTTCCTAAATGGTTTTTGTTGGTGGAGAAGGAATTTTGCTTTGTTTTGCCTTGTTTTAATATTGCTTGTCCGGTAACACGACCATTTCGAGAGGCACTGGCTGAAATCAAAGCCTTCACAAGAGTCATACGATTCTCCATCTACTGCAATCAGCTGAACTGTACCAGCATCTGCCGAACTTAAAGAAACACGGAGGGGATGCAAGGTGGGTTTCCCAAGTGGCTTATTATGACATGCACTGACTTGATAGATTCAAGGAAGTTCCTCGTGTATTCTTGTAATTGTGGACCTGCTGGTTTTGAGAAGTTGCCAAACATGGATGAACTTTTATGACCTAATCTACTGAGCCACTCCCAAGAAATATACAGAAGCAAAACAGTGGATGAAGGTGAGGGTTCCCAATTGCTAAAATGGTTTCTCAATATTCAGAAATAAAATATGGAAAGATACAACACCCGCATCACTGATAGTTAATCAAGATTAAAATTTTTTGCTACATTTATGCACATTGCACAAATCTTTACACCTTCAGACTTTCCTGGTTTTGCTATTACATTATTTTTCCAGTGCAAATCCAGAGATTTTGCACTTCCTTTAACATTTTGTTGTCTAAGGTGCAATAAAAGCTAAAGATATACATTCCTAAAGACCTAAAAAAAACCCCAAACCCACATATTTTGCCAATGCTTAAAACATCTGTTGAGTCATTACATTTTTAATAAAAAAGAAAAGGCACAATATTCACTTTTCTGTGAATGAGAGGCATATTATTAAATCCACTGATCCCAGGAAAATCCTTATAAATTGTCTTAGGAATGGTTCTCTTATGAATTAAGCACATATGTCTCCATCAGGCACTGCCCTGTTCACAACTCGGAAGTAAGCAGCCACTGAAGCATTACTCCAGGAACCTTGGGAAGAAATTATAGTAATCCCTTGACCTCTTCCTCAGTGCCAGGGGTAATCATCACCAGGGGTCTCAGCAAAGAGGAGAAGAAGAATAAAGACCATTTCTCACATGGTGAGTAAACAGACAGAACATTCTAGCTCAGGGACAGCAGAGGAGGAAAGCGTAGCTTTTACTTGGAGACAATTTCTTCCATGTAAACGAACTATAAAGGGTCTGCAGATAAGCTTCAATTCATAGAGGGAGAGTCTGTATTGACACAAAAGCAAGAGCAATGAAATCTTCAGAGAGGCTGTAACAAGCAAGGAAGATTGCTCTTATTAAGCATAGTCTTAATTCTGTATATAATAAATGTATCATTCTGTATTTAGGTCCCATTACTGCAAATTGGTATTTTAAAGACATTCTATTTAGTCCTTAAAGAGGAAACAGTGTCTGTGTGACCTGACAAACGAGAAGAAATTCCTGATGAAAGAACATGGTACACAGGTACTGAAACATTTAAAAGTGTCCAGTCCCACAATGGACTATTTCAAGGGCATCCAGGGAATAAAAAATATATTTTTTTAGAACGGGATATTTTAAGAATCAGCACAACAAAAAAGAGGAAGGAAAGAAGAAGCATTTGCCAACAGTTTCCTGTCAATAGGGAGGAAAATCTCTCCAGCACATTGCACAGAAATAGAGAGCATACTTAAAAGCTGAGCTACTTTATGACAGAAGGTTTAAAAGAAGCTAATAAAATTCTGAGATGTGTACAACTTCCACTGCCCCCTTCCCAGTCAAGAACTTTAAATCCTGTCCAGCCTTTTAGCAAGAAACTGGTCTAACTAGATATAATTTTTCTGATCTCAGTCCCATTACCTGACCTCAGACATTTTGCTCAATTTTTAACCTCACACTCTTCTGCAGTCACCAGCTGTAGCATCCATCCCGCTGCTCCAGTGTATGAAACACTATTACACTGAGAACACAGCACATCACTGTACTCGCTCTGCCTGCACAGTCCCTATCACAGGTATGCATTCTGCTGCTCACAAGTTCACTGCAGCTGAAAACCACTTCTTCTTGAGGAATTTATGTACTTGAAAATTGGTAATTTCATTACTAAAGAAGATCCATCCTCCACAGTTAACTTGCTTTCAGTAATGGTCAGTGAAGCACTGCACCTGCGCCCCTTAAAGAAGTTTGGGAAAGAGCCAGCTTTGATCCTATAGCAAACCCTTGGCTGGTTTCAGGAATCAGCAAGGAACTCTGACTGCCTGCATTAGAGAAAGAGGCAGAGAGGATTTCCATGCAAAAACATTTTGTTAGGGGAAAGAATGCCCAGGAAAGAATGAGGATTTTCTCGGATACATTTCCCACCTTAAAAAAATGGTTTTTGCCATTTATTTCCTCAGCCTGGTGAGGGAGGTCCTTCCTAATGTGTCTGACCTGTGGCCAGAGGCATCCCAGGTGAAAACACTATCTTTTGACGAAGTATATATCACAGAAACGTAGGAATGGTTTGGGCTGGAAGGAACTTTAAAGGTCATTTAGTTCCAGCCCCTCCTGCCATGGGCTGAGACACCTTCCACAAGACCAGATTGTTCAAAGCTTCATCCAGCGTGGTCTTGTACACTCCCAGGGATGGTGTTACCGAACAAGTTATACTTCTTTAAAAAGGAGTTTATGCAGCATTGGGGGAAAATGCTGGGACCTAATCAACAAGGAAGATTTAGTACGTGAAACAGATAGCAGCCCTAACAAAGCAACCTCGAAGTGATGTCCATGTGTTAGAAAAACAAATTAAAGTTTAGCACTTAACAAGCTCCAGTGATCTGAGACCTGGGGAGGAGGTTAACATAGTTTGGGAAGAAGGATGCAACTCTGATAACGGACACAAAGAATACAGAATTTATGGCCAACAAGGACACTTGGCAGGACTCCCAAAATAAGGAAGAAACTCATCTGAAATCAGCTCCAAGTGGGTAAAAGGTCATTCTGCCAGGGGGGATCCGCAACCACCAACCCATAGACCACTGAGCCAAGAAACCCACCAACCCAGAAGAAGACAGAAACTGAGCATGCTAACTAATTAGCATGAGACGTGAGAGAATCATTAACCAGCAGAAGATAGAATACGAAGTACTAAGAAAACTTATATCCAGTGAATACTAATTCCAATGAACACTAATTACTTTGTTTGCTAAAACGTATAAATAATTCAAAATTTTGACAACTGGTGTACATGTTAGGTAGAGTGATCCCCATGTACCTCAGTGCTGAATTAAAGTAATGTCAGCTTTCTAACCTAACAATCTGGTTGGAGAGTCTATTTTCTGGTTTTCGGTGACAACAGGGCATCCATTTTCTCTGGGCAACTGCTTCCAGTGTCTCACTACCCTCAGACTAATGAATTTCTTCCTGATAGATGATCTAAATATACCCGTTTTCAGCTTAAAGCCACTCCCCTTTCCCTATCACTGCATGCCCTTGTAAAAAGTCCCTTTCCAGCTTTCCCTTTAGGTACTAGAACACTGTTTAGGGTCTTCCCAGAGCCTTCTCCAAGTTGAACAACCCCAACTCGCTCAGCCTGTCTTGATAGAAGAGGCGCGATTCTGTGATTCTATACACACGTAGACATATATGTGGATACACACATATATACACATATTCATACACAAACCTGTAGATATGTCTTCCAAAGTTTCAGCGACTGGTTAGGAGCATTTTAACCATAGAGTTACGTGCTCCTGCTGGCTAGGATTTGGGCTAGGATATTTTGGTTAGGGACAAGTCTTTATACAAGGGCTGTCTAGTGGTCCCAAGACCCTACAAGCTAGGGGTGAGTGTGAAGATTCCACCCACTAGGGATATCTGGTCCCACTCCATGACCCCTTTTACCCTCACAAATACAGGGAAAATGAGGATAACTGTCCCACAGTGCCTGAAGAATGATTTTAGAATTATTTTAGACTATGAACAAGGCACAATGAGCTGTTTTCATGAGCTGGTATTAAAGAAGTTGCTGAGGACTAAGCTGAGAGAAGACTCTTTGGAAACGAACTGACTGGATGTTGATCAAGGTTATATTTACTGAAGGGCAGAAAAGAAGCCCAAGAAAGAAGAGACTGCAAGGGAAGAGTTAATACTCACAGAAAAAAGAACAAAACAAGGAGAGGTTTTTCCTCCCCAGGAGGGAAGGAGCGTTCAGCTGACTGTCGAAGGGGGAGAGGGGGAGCACTACCACAATGTTGAGCAAGGAGGATAAATTTCAGTGCTGGTGCTAGGGGAAAAGATTTAGGGCCACTAAATCCTAGCAGTGTTCTCAATATATTTTGGATTTAGCATTTATAGCAAAATAAAGTAAAATAAAATAAAATAAAATAATTTTAAAAATAAAATAGAGGGCTAAGTAATGAAGCAAAGCACCAATTATACAGTGCCTAAATAGCATCTTGCTCCAAGACTATTTTAAACTGCCTTAACTAGAGTCGTTCAAAACTAACCTTTCTGGGTTAGCCTAAGACACATCTTTGACAGATGTACTAGGATACAGGCAAGGCACAGCAACTGCTTTTCAGTAATCTCTGGGTGGCATGGTGGCTTTTTAACTGGCTTGTGCTGCAATACTCCTGAGAAAGGCTCATCTAGAGCCCAGATCACCATGATAGTTGTAGTATCTAGGTCTCCTTTTTAATATTTTCTTATGACATTAGTAAGTGTTTAAAAACCTCTGGTAGGTGATGACCAGGTAAAAAGATTACATCTGTCAAATTTGTCAGAATTACTTTAAGAAATACTCTTTAAAAATACTGGGTCTTATGGCACATAATGATAGTGTCCCTGATTCAGATAATATTGTGATTAAAAGACTAGGAGGTAGAGGATTGAATTTTGCATCTTTTATGTCCTCATCTTGTGGAACTCATAACTTTTTATCAGCACTTCAAATGTGGCCACATAAAAAACACACTGAAAGCAGATTATCATTAATGCTGGCTAACAAAATCCCCAGCTTAACATATTGCATTATTGAGTAAGGATGGAAGGTAAAAGACCACGGGAAAAAAATACCATACATGCAAACCATGTAATAAAAACTTCAACAAAGCAAACACATCACAGTTGGATATTGTCATACCCCAGGAACAGAGAAAGCAGATCTACAAGTTTCATACATTTGAAAGTTGCATATGTCTTCTAGTGACAACATTTCAGACACTTAAAAAGAATTAGAATGATGTAGGGCTATTCAACGGGCCTCACATATCTGCATTTTTTTTAAATAAATGGGTTAAAGTATGGAAACCTTAATTTACAGAAAACCGATGAAATTTCCCTTTCTTAGAAAATCACAAGCCTCTTAAGGGTGACACAGATTGGTCTCTACAACAAGAGGGCAAAATCAAACAAGTGATATCATGTCTCACTCCCTGAAGTTTTGCCTGGTATCAGCACTTTCACAGATAAGTTAATTCAATGTTACTAAATAACAAATAAACAAACTTAGGAAAAAGGAAAAGATTTCTAGTACTTCAGAAAACAAATCTCTGTATTTCTACACATTTCTAGAACATTCTGATCTGAGGACTTTTGTTGCTGAAGAAAGGAAACCTCCAAGTAAGCACAGTTATACATTTCCACCTTCCATCACACTAAGGTCCATAAATCAACCATGGTGCAATTTTTCACAGTTATGAGCTTGGAAAGATTTATCTTGCTTGGAAAGCAAGTTCCTACTCTAGTATGGAAATTCAAAACAAACTTACTATACAATTTCTATTTTCCTCTACTTGGTATGACCAATAGCAGAAACAGTAAATTGCTGTACTGATGGCCATGTATTCACTCCCATTGATCTCCGAATAGAAGTCATGACTTCTCTGTGTCAGATTGATAGTGCTGTTACAAAAGCTCTGACGCTTACCTGAGAGGAAGAATGCTATTTGGATTTACTTTGAAAATGAATGTCAGATTAGTTATAACAAGTATTCATCTGAATTAATGATGTGATCCTGTATTTTTCTGGTAAATGCTTCTAATTTCGACAAAGATGTTTGTTTGAAGACTGTGGCCATACTTCTCTGGACAAATGGACCTCCTTACAGTGGTATCTCTGGAAAGCTCACTCTGATCTTCATGGGTCTTTAAGAATAATGTTCCAAGTTCTTAACTTTTCCGGTTTGAAATAAAAGAAGCAACCCTAAGACTGAACTTAATATTGGCAAGTCTAAGAAAAAAGATTTTCTTTGAATATGATTGGAACACAGAGTGGCAATTTCACTCACTACTCTTGTGCTAATTCATGTAGGTACAGCAAGTCCTTCCCATTGGTCTTCTAAAAACTATGTTTATTTTTCATGGTGATTAGTGCACAGTTCTGGCTTTTCTATAAAGAGTCGCATTGCTTATGCCTCATCATGATTAGAATGACTTCAGCTTCCTGTTTGACATAAGATGCCTCTGAATGAAGAATGAGACCTCTGGTAATGCTCCGTTAGTCCACAAAACAGTGGTTTCCTAATTCTTCAAACGTCTCTGATTCTCCTATAACTTGGACTGAACTTCAAACTAGTCTACAACATATGAAAGCACATTACAAAACTGGTTTTGTTAGTAAAATCAAGCTCTGTGTCAGATAAAGGCTGCAGATCTAAGAGAGGTGGCTTTTTAATCTCCCTCAGAATTTAATAAACACCAAAAGAGGAATCCCAGCCTCTGTTTCAGATGCATCAACAGAAATTTGCCTGATGAACCAAATGAAGAGAAAATTGTTGAATGCATGATAATAAGTCCTGCCTCACAAATTACTACTTTTCTGAAAGAGTAAATAAAGTGTGTATAAGATGCAACTGATTTGTAAAAAGCAGTTGAATTTCCAAATTCCTTCTTTCAGATAACATATTTAAAAGAGCCTTAGACCTAACTATCGTGGGAGGAGAGGCAAGAGTGACTTCTGGCTTGGTAAGTGGCTAGCAGACAGGAAGCATGTTACAAATAAAAAGGTCAGTATTCACAACAGAGAAGGAAGCATTCCCATCAACTTCCTCCAAGTCTCACGACACTGAACTTTCTTTTTTAGCGTCTGAGAAATGAGAACGGTAAATGGAGAGAAAGTGTGATGGTAAAGAATTAACCAGAACAGGAGTAAATAAAACTGCTTTTGAAGAGCTGTACAAGGATCTCACAATACTCAATCACTTGGCAAAGAAATGACAGATGAAATTCAAAGTAGTTCTTGCAAAGTACTGCATATGCAAGGCAAGAAAGGAGAGTCCAAACCACAGACAGTCATGGACTGCTATAACTTTCATTAGTATTAATAGTCAATTTAAACCCTTTAATTACTGTTCTTCATGCCCAGTAGCTGTTAAAAACAAAATGCAATTTTAGGAATTATTAAGCAACAAGAAACAAGACCAAAAGAGAAAATTATTTACTATGTAACTTTACAATGCCCAACATCTGCACACTCTCCACAGAATGGTATACTTAGCAAAGGTACAGAGAAGACCACAATGAGTTAACTTCATCTTTGAAAAGATTAAATAGGTTAAGAAACTTGAATTTAAAAAACCAAAAAACCAGACAGATTTATATTTTATTTTAGGAATACTGTCTGCTGTATGCATGTCTTAGAGTAAACCATCTAGTTCTGATTTAGTTCTGCCTTTTCAGGATGTCTCTGCCTATATTCAGTTGTATGTGATTATAGGGATTAAGGATGGAAGCTAAAGGGGAAAAACATATTAGGGTGGTTTTTTATTTTGTTTTGCTCTGTTTGTTTGTTTGGGTTTTTGCCTCTAGTATGCTCCTTGAAATCTACTGGGGCAGCAGCTACTACAATTATGTCAGAAGACAGGGGAGGGAGAAGAGAGAAGATGAAATTTTTTCAGCACTCAGGGAAGGCACAAATGGAATTAGATGTGGGCAGCACACACATTTTAGAATTATAATTTGAAATTAAGCCTTCAACATGAAAGCTCTGCTTCTGGGAAATCCATCTGAGCTATTAGTTTCTGTGGAGACAGGTAAAATTATGGTGAAGGAGGAGCATCTGTTGCCAATGAGTGACAGCAGTTACTGACACCACATTGTTGGCTGGTGCAAGGTCATGTTACTACAGATCAAAGCTGCATTACATGCTGCAAACTTCAGAATAATGAAAAATGTTCCCAAGAATGCTGAAAACAAAAACTTCTCAAGGCTGAAAAAATCATAGGAAAAAAGTTTCTTAAGCAGAAATGGGAAAAGTGGTAATCAGTAATACACGAGAGTTTTGGACTAAGTCAAAGGCATTAGGTGAGGGGGATCCCAATATGGTATGTCTCCTAAACCTTGCCAATTGCTCATCTCATGTAATTCCATCCTAGCTGTAACCTCACCTAACAGCAAGGAGAAGGAGATAAGCCAGGCTTCTCTCTCTCGGAATTTTCAGGGAAGTTCTGAACTTTGCAGTACAAAATCCAAAGCAATCCTCAGAAGGAAACAGAAACAATAATAAACTACTCAATAGTAAGCAAAGAGTCTAGTCTACTAAATCATTCCAAGAGAAACATTTGAAATAAATGAACGCTTCAGCTTTCAACTTTGAAGAACTGCTCTCATTCTTGTGGAGTGTTTAAAATAAGTCTGTGTCCCATATGAACCTGGCACTTCAACACACTTACAGCAGTACTTCAGCAGCTGCCACTTGATCTGAACAAACTGTGGTTTTCCCCTCTCTGGAAGAGCTCAGACATAAACCAAGCATTCGTTTTTCAGCCGTGCTTTCCCTGGCCTTTCTGCTGACAAGTCCACTGCCACATGCAAACTCTGTGTTCAGATTATTTGTCTCTCAGGCCCTCAGTGACAAACAGTCCTGCAGCAGAACAGACTTCATGGGGAAGAGGATCAGTGAGTCTAATCCCAAACTATTCTCTCTGGGCATATATGGACCTGAATCCAAGTCAGATGCTCAAGAGGATCAAACTCTACACCAGGTGTGTCGCTGTTGTATCAGGAACGGCGAGAAATGACACTGATTCCAGTCCAAGGAGAAAAGGAATCATTTATTTAATTTATAAGCTGGTTTTATATGTTAGTTCCCTTGAATGGCACAAGGCCATTGGTCCCTGACCCCCCACCTCCTCAGAATGATTGGTTAGATCTTACAACACCCCTTTCAAAATATTTCTCTGGTCAGTATGACAACAACCTGCACCTGCAAGACAAAGAGGATAGTTTACAGAAGCTTCTAACTGTTTTCAGCCAGTGTCTGGGAGAAAGTAAAGACTTTCTCACAGACAGAGGCAGAAAGCTGGAAAATCTCTCTGCAACCCAGCTTTAGGCATCCGCACCAGGTGTTTGTTTTCTTCCCTGTAAATGTCCTTCTAGGGTTCCCCCTAACCTTACTAGGGCAAGAGTGCCATAGTGTATGCAGCGGTGCTGGTTTGGATATCATTTGAAGCACCTCCTCCAATCTTATCAACCAGCCAAAGTCACAGAACACTTAAATGTGCATCTGAGCTCACATTTTTCAATGAATGCCATCATATTCCCTGTCCATTTTAATACAATTCCATTAAGCTACTACCATATGAATACCAGGAAAATTCATCACAGTACAAAAGGTCCATAAAGGACTTTTTTTTAAACGAACCAAGATGTGTTTTGGGCAGAACAAAGACCACAGGGAAACAGATGCAGAGTGAATTTTATACAAAAAAATGACATGGCAATAAGAAAGCCTAAATTCAGGCACCTGCGCTGCAACTTTTATACGCATCTAAGGAATCTTGTTTAAAGATCATGAAGAAAGTTAGGAAAGGCAACATCCATACAATAAAATAATACCTACTGTCCTGCATGAATTTGCATCACACTGGAGAATGGTATAGGACTAAAACAAGTTCAGTGTCAGCAAGATTGGGTGGTATTCAGTCTGTAGGACAAAAGCCTTTTTTTTTCGCCAAACCTGGCAAGTGCTTAGTGGATGGAGATGAGAGTTGCAGCTAGAGAAAGGATAATCTCATGAGTATCATAGCAAGAGCATTTCCATGGAGAACTGCTTGGTAGCATTCTTCTTCCTATAGGTTCCTGTATCTCAGCCAGACTTTCAAAAATGATTCTCCATTTACATTAATCACTTTCTGGTGTCCAAAAACAGACACAATAGAGCCTGTTATACAGAAGATCTGCTTGGAGACTGCAGCTAAAGCCAGTGTTAGTGATGCTCTGAAAATACAAAGTACTTTTACAACACAAGCCGAGCATCTAAATCTTTAAAAATGTATTTCTTTCTCACATGTAAAAGGAAAATAATATCTCAGGACAAATTGTGAAATTTAATTAAGTTTCCAGATATAGTCATTGTAAGAGAAGAGGCTATGAGAATATTTATACCTTATCTTCAGAACAGAATTTGAATAAGATCTAGTGTAAGAGAGAGAAAATAATCCATTGCCTAAGTACAATAAGTGATCATGTATGAGAATTTGTGCATGAGTATACTTATAGGACTACCTTTACTCATAGGTACAAGGGAGCCAAACAGAGCTCCTGAAACAATCCTAATTATCTAGGTTTTTAATGTTTGATGTTACAATTCTAAATTTCTGATAGTATGCTAGCATATTGTCTTTTTGTTTTTTCTTTGATCTTAGCTACGAGGTAGTATTCTTTGGTGTTTTAAGTAGGAATATATGCTACAAACGCTGTGAGAATCAGAAAGTTATAGAAAAGTACATCACTAAAGTGTGCACCATTCCATACTTGATTTATTATGGCCTTGACATGAGAAATGTGTACTCACAAAATATTCTTTGAATGAACTGAGAGGTCTGTGTTTTCTGGGAGGGAGAAACAATATCTAAATTGACAGTGAAACAAGATTTGCCAAACAGCTTTTGAGAGAACATGTTAGAAAACAGGAGTTAATGCTAGTAACAATTTAGATGGTTTACTTAGTAGTCCTTGTACCAGATCAAAGTATTTGTTTTGCACTAGCCTAGTGATTACAAACAACTGAATGCCAGTGTGGAGAAGGGTGTTCTCCAAAATAAAAAGAAGGGTATTGCTATTTTCTGTTTTTTTCATTTTTTTGTAATATTATGTCTCTCTAAAACAAGAGTCAAGAGCTGGATTAGCACAGATGGGGTGCAATCCCCATCACATCCTGCCCAAGGGAGAATAACTCACCAGAGGGGACTGAAGTAAGAAGTGATGCACAGCTGCTGCCTGCACTGCCTTGCTCTATTTTATGATATAAACACTATGAACCGTATTTATATCACCTACTTTTAGACAGCTAATATGAGCTTTGAGTGCCTCAAATTTAGGCACCTTCCTGCAGCAGAGTGATTCTGACTGCCTCTGCTGAGGACCCAGACTCACCCTGTAGCTAAAAGAGAGAAAGCTTTGAAGAAATTCATGCTTGCACCTACAGCAGCAAGCAGTGCAGTTCAATAGAAGCAACTCCTTAGGGTAATGAATGGCTGATGAGAAACCAACATCCACACTATACTTATTAAAGGGTTTGGATTTATTTTGATCTGGGCCTGGGAACCTGATTGCCTGGAAATGGTTGGAGCACATCGCCTGGTTACCCCCCAAAAAGTCCATCTTGTGTTCTCCAAGACCACTTTATAATGTGAATCCAAGCACAGACAATGGGGAGCTTTACTTCAAAAGCACATTCCTAATTCATATTAAAATCCCAATGCAGGTATGTTCCCTGAATGCTT
The DNA here is from genome assembly GCA_013397115.1 of Edolisoma coerulescens. Taxonomy (NCBI): domain Eukaryota; kingdom Metazoa; phylum Chordata; class Aves; order Passeriformes; family Campephagidae; genus Edolisoma; species Edolisoma coerulescens. The sequence continues at coordinate 255,971 of VWZW01000314.1, read as the reverse complement.
CCAGGGAATGATGTCGAACATCTTAATTAGAAGTCTTCCCTCCTCCTTTACTACAAGTAACTACAACAGAAAAAAAAAAGACACATATTTTTCTATTTTCTTGTCATGTACTATAACAAGCAAAAAGAAAGCATAAAGACTATAGAAATCTATGTATTTCCAAGGGAAACTGCAGGGTATCTATACACAAGAATACCAGCCTCATAAATCTGATTAAGCAGATGCCTAAATCCGGCTAGATTCAAAATGCCAAACACTTTTTTTTTTGGTTGATGAACATACACAGGAGAACAGCACTCCTTTCTCATGGCTAGCAAGTTGATGTTTCTGCCCCAAAACAGCCAATACAACTGCCTGGGGCAGGGAAGCTGGTTTTTTTAGGGGGTTTTTACAGAGGTCTTGGGTTCTTAAGAAGACGTTGACTCAAACTGCTGTCTAAGATTTTCATATCTAAATTCTTCATAAAATCCTTCTAAGACCTTTTGGAGGTCTGCATATTCATAGCTCCTGTATAAGTGTATTACTGGATTTGCACGCAATAAAACACCTGCAGTACAGCCTTCACTCCTGGGTAGAACAACACCTTTCACTTTGCTTGCTTTTCTGTTTGCTAGAATCACACATCACTTCCTACGCTGAGACCCTCTGATGTCACACATATAGTAAAAAAATACTGTTTCGCAAAAGTCAGCAAATGAACAGCTTTGCTTTAATCACCTCTAGATAGACAGACAGATAGATATCTACATATGCACCTCACAAATATGATACAGACTTCTATCTTTCATAAATCAGTTCCAAGTTTTTCAAGTATTTGGGCACTGACTGACATCTTAACAATTTAAGAAGGTATTAAAAAAACCTCCCTAACCTATCCTTAAATTGAAGTATCTCGGAGCATGGCTCTTTGTTCTTTTTCACGTAGTCACGTTCTTTTCTTAGCTGGAGCATATATTGAGAATCAAAACCTTTAAAATTGCCTTTTCATTATGGGATCATGAAGAATTTATATTTCACAATTTCAGTCCTTGAGAAATGTACTTGATTGAGAGTGACTAATTATGAAAATCAAAGCAACAGCATGGAATATTTGTTGAAGGAACTAATGACAACTATGAAGTTCAAACACTAGGAATAATGTCAGAAATACTCCAACAAGCACTTGAGCCTGATGAGATTTTGAAAGCAAATAAAATTCTACAGAATTCATGTGCAAAAAATGTAAAAAAAGATTAAAGACTCACATCTGAAGGGAAGCTACCACATGACATTTCTTTCACCTCCACTTCCCTCCACAGGCTGCTGCACATTGTTATGGAGTGCCTCTTCTCCCCCACCCTCCTCTTTATTTCCCACTTGCTTTCCTTTTGATCCTATTGCCAATGGGCTTTCAAGCACATTTCTTTTTGGATCCATCTCTTCTACTTGTCCCTAGCATCATACAGAAATACAAAGTAATCTCTGGTTTTATCAAACCAACATTTCAGTCCAATTCATAGAATTCTCTCTCCTGGTTTTTTTTTCCAGCTCTGGTTCTGTTCAAAGTAAAGCTTTTTCTACCAATACCTGCTCATGAATTATAGTGTAAGAAACAATTTTTAAGCAACAGTCATCACAATACCTGGTTCATTAACTGTATTTGTACCATTTCTGTCCAGAATCTGCATCAGTGGTAACTAACAACTTTCTGCAAGGAATGAGTAAGTAGATTTTTCATTTTAAATAAACTATTTCCTTGCTCTACAGCACAATGCCAAAGAACAAAACTCCAGGCTGTTCTGCCTACCTGAGTTACTAAAATAGGTGTATCTTGACCATGTGGGATTTTTATATCATGATTATAAAGGCAAATTATTCACAGGTAAAAGGGTGGCAAGGAGTACCATCACTATTTACAGGATCATGAACAATTTATATTTCACAATTTCAGTCCTTGAGTCCTAATCACTATTTAATCTTAACCCCAGAACATAATGTAAGATAATTTTGCTGATATAATACTTTTCACATCACGTTATAATCACAATATGCTACCATGCTAAATTACATTTTATTTACACTGTTAAAAAAACTGTTTCGGTGTTTCTTTCTTAATTTTGGATTTATTCACTGCTACTAAAAGCACAGTTAACATAAAAAATGTCAACAAACAAAGTTTGTGCCTGTTGGCCATGCAGGCCAGTAAAGGAGATTAAAGCAGCAGAAAATATATCAGTTTGCCCTGTGGTGCCACACACTATGTGCTTCCACAGTCCTGATTCAGACTGAAGTTGCATTTGCCTCTGGTGTTCGACACTTTTAGGTACCAAAACTTACTCCATGCATTATTCTGAAACTGTACCTTTTTTATTATTTTTTTAATAAAAAAAAAAAAAAAAAAGCTTTTTCTCAAAGCCCGTGTATCTGTTTAAATCAAAACAAAAAAAAACAAAAAAAGCCAAATCTTTGGCAATTTCATATTAATTTTGTATTTGGATTTCATTATATTGATTCCTTTCTAGTGCTATTCAGTAAGATGAAAGAGCTACTGGCAATGCTAGATGTCTCTGCTCCAAAATTTGCAGAGTAATTATGAAATAATGACATTAAAAATTGCCATGCTAATGAAAAAAATTAATGTTCCACTCCCCAAATACAGTATCATACTTTTCATCTTAAGAGTCAACATCATGGTAAATGGTAGATAAGCAGTGCTTTGCTTGGAGCTAGCTTATTTTCACTGCAATTTGGTCAGGCTTCAGTCTAGAAGACTGTCATTTTTCATTCCTGTACTCTGATGTGGATTTTGACTTTTCTGAGTACAGGAGAATGGCAAAGGCAGTGCTTTTCAGCACATCCCACCACTTCTGTCTTGTGGCTGCTTTTTTCTTGTTTTGTCCTTTGCCTGTATTCTTCCCAAAGTGCTGATGATTGAGAAGCAAAAATACATCTGTACTGCTGTTTGCTATTAATACTCCTCCCTCCTCCAAAAGTGGGGAAGAAAAAATGTAGTAAGCCTCTCATTCCTAACATCCTTATTTAAAGTCCTACCCAAATTCAGACCAATCCATCACCTTCTTCCACTCCACACAGTATTAAAGTACTTCGTAAGGCCAGAGGTGCTGTTACTCAGTGTAAGTCACATCAGGTAGGGCATCCTGACCCCCGTGGGCCACACCACATCATTTGTAGGTGAGCTGCAGGGCACTGGGGCCTGGAGTGCAGCCACCTGGACTTGAGATGCCAGAGAAGCTCATTACAGTAATGACTCAGGAAAAGGACATGGATTTGCTGGAGCAAGTCCAGAGGATGGCCATGGATCACAGGGCTGGAGTACCTCTCCTATGAAGACAGGCTGAGAGAGCAGGGGTTGTTCAGTCTGGAGAAGAGAGGGCTTCCTGGAAAACTTATAGCAGCCTTCCAGTACCTAAAGAGGGCCTACAGAAAAGCCAGAGATGGACTTTTTACAAGGAGATGGAGCGATAGGACAAGGGGGGAATGGCTTTAAACTGAAAGAGGGCAGCATTAGATTAGATACTAGGAAGACATTCTTCATTGTGAGGGTGGTGAGACACTGGAACAGCATGGTGAGACACTGGAACAGGTTGTCCAGAGAAGGTGTGACTGTCCCATCCCTCGAATTGTTCAAGGCCAGTTTAGTCTGGGCTCTGAGCAACCTAGTCTAGTGGAAGGTGTCCCAGCCCATGAGAGGCAGGCTGGAACCACATGATCTTTATGGTGCCTTCAAACACAAAACATTCCATGATTTCTTAATGACTCACCTCACAGCAGAGTGAGGGGACCACTGAGAAGCTGTTGCCATCTCCTATCCAAAGCCCTCACTGAGATGCCTTATCTGCTGGCTCACAAAGGATGCCTCTGCAGTTCTTTTGAATATATGAGAATTTTAGCAGAAAATTCTAGGGCCTCCGCTGTGGCAGGAATGTGGATGGAGAGCTAGTGGTTTTCCCTTTTTAAAAAGGACAGGAACTCCACTGGGTTTAACTTTCATGGTCTAAGAATAAAATACTAATTACAGATGGGTTGTAAAATTAAGAGTTTGCAAACAAGATTCTGATACTGTCCAAATTTAAGCAAAATTGCTGCATTAACACACACTAAAATCACAAAAGATTACCTTAGTTATTGCGTCTTTTGTTCCAGCAGATATTGCTAAACTCAGCCCGTGTTCCTCTATTTTTACATAGCTCTGCAGAAGCAGACTTGTGTGCCTCATGCTTTTGTTCCCCAATGCTTTGTTCCTTCTCAAAGACTATAGTGACTGGACTCCTCTCCATATCCCCAGAAGTTTCTTACGTATGGTTTAACTTTTAAGAAAATAATCTTCCAAAATAAATAGTTCAAGAAATAAAATTCTGGGCAAAGAAAGAAGTCCTGGCCCTTCTAAAATCAAACAGTTTTGACAGGCTTTAGTAAGAAAGTGCTCCAAAAAAAGGCTGACAGAAAATGCACTGAAAGGAGGCTAAATCATAAATAGAAGAAGACCACACCAAATGGTGTCTTCTTTTGAGTAACTGGCAGATAAAACTACCGTCTGAAGTTGCAGAAGCAAAATACTAAGAGTAATTTTAAAAAAGCAGGAGGGGAAGGGAGAGGGTCAGGGGCAGGGCCAGGACACGGGCATACACCAAAAAGAAACAACAAAAAGATCAAGCGACTGAGAAAAAAGTGGCATGGAGTGAAGCTGCTGGAAATTTATTGTCAGGTTATCTTTATAATTAACAAATTATTTACTAACTATATACAAATTATATAGCAACACAAATTAAATACTAACTCATGGCAAGGACCAAAGAAACGATAAAGGTGGAAGAATTCTAGTAACCTAGTCAGTGAAAACTAGAGGACACTGAGTCAGCTACTCATGAGTGCCCAAGGAGGATGATTTCTTGATGAGTTTGTCGTATCTGATATGAAACAAAAAAAGAAGTCAAAGAAAGAAACTCTCCCCCCAGCATGCTGTGCACGTGGAACAGGGTAATTGTGTACAGAGGTAAAGGACTGACGAAAGGATGGGTGCAGAGGCAAGAGCATTTTGAGACTGCATCAAGCTTTTTGAGATGTGCTAAGAGGGGCTGTGGAGATGCTGAAAACCTAGGGGTTGTTCAGAGAAGGACCAAAGGAAGAGAAAGGCCAGCCACTAAGGGGAGGGACTTTCTGAAGACATCACACAAGACTGCTGCAGTTGTTAGTCACTCAGGAACACACAGTCAGGTAAGTGATAGAACTGTCACGCTCACTTTTGAGTTCAGTATTAAGCCCCTATCAAATGACTACAGAATTCTTAGAAAGGGAGTTTTGATCCTGGTTTTATTTTGGGGATTGATGGCAACAAGGAGAGAATTTATACTGAAAGTGAAAGCAAAAAACCAATCTCAGAAAGCCTTGTAAGTCCACTCATCAGCATTCCACCAAATATCCACCTCCTCTGTCACAGTTATGTCTATGTAACTGCACAAGAAATGCTTCTTTAGTTCCTAAAACTTCCTACATCAGAGTTCTGCAGCAAGCTGAATGTAGATATGCCCCAATTTTCCCAGCCCACTCTGCATCCTGCTTTCTCACAATATCAAATGTATTATTAGTTCTGTGTCTTTTATTGCTTTTCTCATTTTGTTGTTACACAGCTCCTCTGAAAATTGCTGTGTAAGTCTTGAATGGATATAATACCCTGAATTAATATAATGTCCTAAATGAATGAGAATATAATGGTGTTAATCACAAAGGAAAGCTGTTCTCATTTATTTTAACCATTCCCTGAAATAATCTTGCCAAAATGCTTTTGGTCTTGTTAAAGTTTCATTTTAAGTACTTACTTCCATTCGCATTTATATACTGCTTAAGTTGATGTTTGTGTTGTTTTTCACCTGAGAAGATGTTTGAAAACGAGGAAGAACTCACTTGTGAGGGTCAGCAGTGTAAAATCAATAGATTCATCATGTTATGTATATGGAATTCATCAGAACTTAATTTCCTTAAACTTTGTGATATTCGGAACACCTCTTGCATTTTTGATGAGCAGCCCAATTAAAAAATAATGAACCTGTTTTTTTCTAAAACTGACTCATTATCTTGGTGGTTTCCAACAGAATCCTAGAGCTTAGTTTTATATCAAATTATTTTGTGCCTGTTGGCCAGCAATACCTTTGCAACCTTCTAAGGTGCTTCTGAAAACAAACAATTTCCCCAGGAAGAAGTTTTAAAGCTGCTACTATTCCCAGTGCCGAGTTTCTATCTAGGCTCATAAAGCAAGTAAAACTTGTAGTGGTAACAGACAGAACCCATGGGATGTTCAAGACCTCTCTCTTGTACCTTAACCTTAGTGGAACACCTTAGGAGAATAGCTTCATCTTTAGCAGACAACACCAAGATTTCTGCTCCTGACTCTCCATGGGATATTTTTGTTTGTTTTTACACTATTATTCTTAAAATAGTATTATTCTTAAAATATATATATTTATAGAATACAAAATGTTAAACCCCTTAGCAGGGTATATAAGGAACTGTTCTGCACCACCACCCACTCCCACCAACAGAAAAATAAAAACATCTTCCAAGAATGCTTTCTGTTTCATGCACATGTTTGAGGAATGATCAAACCACTTCTGGAACTACAGCCTACCCAAAACTCAACTTCAACAATAATTATGTGCACTTCCAAAGGTTAACACTGAAGTGCTAAAAGACAGGCACAAAACAAAACATCCTCTCTGGCTCAGTGAACACAGAATCACAGAATCATGGAATTATTTGCATTGGAAGGGACCTTGAAAATTATTTAGTTCCAGGCCCCCTGCCATGGGTAGGGACACCTTTCACTAAACCAGGTTCTTCAGAGTCCCATACAGCTTGGCCATGAACACTTCCAGGGATGGAGCATATGTAACTCTGCTGGGCAACCTTTTTCAGTGCCTCACCACCCTCACAGTAAGGAATTTCTTCCTAATATCTAATCGAAACCCATCCTCTTTCACCTAAAGCCATTCCCCCTTGTCCTATCACTACATGCCCCTGTAAAATGTCCCTCTCCACTCTCCTGTTATTTCTTGTCATTATGTGATACTATTTATGCGCAGTGGAATTGCTTCAAAAGGAAAGATCACATGCATCCCTCCAAAAAGGGCCTTGAAGATGTCCTCTCAAAAGGTGGAGTGAGGACTCAACTCTCTCACTCATCAGCAAGCATCACACACAGGGTTTTTCTCCTACATCACGTTCACTGGCTGATTACTCAGTTGTTCTGACTGACTTCCCTCAGGCATTGCATCCTATAGCCTTAAGCACCTGTATGAAAAATTATCCTGCAAGGTAGGAAGCTGCCTAAAATAAGGGACTGTATCGGCAAAAACAGTGATGGCCTAACTCTTTGTGGAAGCAATAAGTACTTCAGCAATGACAAGTAACATTAAAAACTGAATTATTTGTTATTTTTTCTGATTTTGAAATGGGGATGAATGTATGTGTCTGTGTAGCATAAACAAGAAGTGTTCTGGACAGAATAGAAAAGAATGATTTAGAAGAGAGAAGTCGCCCGTAAGGAACTGAGAAAATGTTCAGAATATATTCTATAACTTGCCTTTGCAAATTAACTCCTCACTGTTAAAAGACATGCCTGCAGCTCACTTGTAAAATTAGATCGACCAAGACACTTTTTCCACAAAAATTTGTTTGAATATTGTGTTCCTGTGATATCTAACACAACTTGGTACGTTCTTTTGCTCCAAAGGGTTCCAATGACTAGCACTTGCAGCACAGTGAAATAAAAAGGAGAAAAATATTTGTGGAATAAATATTAGTAATGTTTACAAATTTGCCTTTCATATGAGCATGTCAAAAATACGAATATGTATTAATCAGAAAATGTGGCTTCTAGCTGTTAGTGTCAACTTCCCAAGATGCTTTTTGTTGAAAATTTTAAACAGCTCATCTCATATTTGCCTGTTTTAACTAATTAAGATTTTACCTCCATATCTCTATACTGAATTAACACAAAGGTATAGAAACCTTAAATTCCATTTTGAGGAGTTTTATTTTGCTACATCAGTCCCTTCCACGTGACTCATCTGAACACTCACTGGATGCAACAGGTTGATCAGCTCTGAACATCAGGCAAGCCACAGAACAGAACAAAAAGATGAGCACTTAGGTATCAGCCATTAAAATGATGATGATGATCCTAATTTTCCAATGCCATTAGTCTTTCTAGAAAGGTTTATTGTCTGTGCTGTACAATAAATGTAATAATGATGGTGAAAGGACTATAAAAAATAACCTAAAAGTATATAAATCAATAGCAAAGTGACACACATGATTCTTTAACCCAATTGAAGTTTATGGACTGATATCAGATTTGTTTGCCATTACAGAATAAAATCTGGATGAATCCATTCTTAAGTACAGAATTTGCTTCATCTTGAGTTGGATTTTTGCTCTTTTTGCAGTTGAAAAGGACAGAGAAGCGTCCTTCTGTAGCATTTCCTCTTTGGTAAAAACCAGATTTAACTGGAGGTCCATTAGGCATGGAGGTAATGGCAGTGAACATCCTATCACTGAAAAATGGAAATTGCTCTAGAATACTCAAAGAAGGAAAAAACTTGACAAGAAAACTATGCAACTATTAAAAAGACAATTGGACCTCACTTACAATCCAAATTTATAATCCATTTATGATCCACAGTGTTACAATATACCTCAGAATGTGATACAATCTCAGCAGACTTTTTGAATGTAAGGAGCTGTTTAGGTACACAGGTTTAAGAATGTAATATACTTCCATGTATTCCTCTAGATTGAAGAGACAGAATTAGTCTGTTGGGTAGACTGTGAGAGGAGCAATTTAAATATATTGATCAGATATGGAAAAGCTTTACTTCAGCAATGACCTGTATTTATGTGCTTAAGTATTCGCCAGCAACCAGATTTTGGTATACGAGGTGGAAAGAGTTTGTGGTTTGGCCAGTTTCTGTACCAAGCATAGACTGTGCTCTAGACAATGATTTACAGCATCCAGCTGGAGATGCTTTAAAAAGCAAACTCAAACTCTAAATTACTAATTAACAAGGTACAAAGATGCATCCACAAACCATCCATTACAGTTGAATCTCACCAGGATATGAAGCTGGCATCTTTTAGAAGGATAACTAAAAAATTAAACAGCAGATTTATTTGCATTACATTTGATGTTTATGTAACAGAGAAAGGTTTGAACAGTATGTCCATAACTATGACATTATGATTTTGTAAGTCTCATGAAGAAATACTGGCATAAATGTAAACTGGAACCTCTTTGCAGATAGGACTGATCCTTCTTTGCATTTCTTTAGTGCTTCTCACAATTAAATTGCAATTTTGAATTTTGATCATTTACTGCTCTATTTACTTTTGGAAAAAAAAACCCTGCAATTAATTCTCAATCAAATTCCTCCATCGGCTGCATTCAATGGAGACAGACAGGCAAAAAGTCAGGTTTGGGGGCAGTCTTTAACTCAAAAAACTAATAACAGAAGCGTGCACGTGCCTCAGAGCCAATCTGACTATAATCAATTCATGCATGGCTTTTAGTATGCTGCCTCAGTAGTTAAAGAAGAAAGAGGCTTTGGAGTTCTCATTCAAAGAACAGTACAGGACTTCTGAAGATCAGCTTTAAGAACAAGCTAATCACTGTTTCAGCACTCAGTTTCAGGAAGTCCTTTCTGAGAGTCCTTCCACTTCATCAGCCATGCTACATGGCAAAGACAGGTGTTTCTATTTAATCAGTGCATTTTAGTTATATTCCAGGTATCCCATTAACAGTGCTCATTGCCAGGCCATAGTCAGCAGAAAGACCATCTCTTGGAATAGCAGTGGTCAAGGAATATTGCTCCTGCTTGTCACCAATTCAATAAATAAATGTCCCTTGTGCCATTATTTTAAATGCCTTCATTTTTAAATTACATTTTGATTTTCTGCTCAAAACCACCTAAACCTCTGTTGAGCCAACACGACTTATTTTGCAATTTTGATTTGCATTATCTGTCTCCCCTGCTTTATTTTGCAACAGGACTGCTAGCCAAGGATAGACTACTTCACAAAATAACAACTATTTTATTAAGGAAGGTTTTACTGTGAGTCAGCTTCGGCATCAAATTTTTGAAACAGTTTTAAATACATGCATGCTATGCAAAGTTTGGACCAGATAAGAATACTGTAACTTGCAGTGACTCCAACTGGTTAAAGGGAAAATGGCCTGAGTGAGAAACTGTTCCAAGAGGTATTTTCCATATTTCTCTACAACAGAGATAGTGCTGACAGATTAAATGATATATAGCTATTCTCAGCCAAGGAACCTAAATTGCTCATATGCAGTATTAACTTATATGTTAAAGTCGTAAAGCCAAAAGCTACTATCAGAAAACTAAATATTTCTATCTTGTGTTTATGCTGTGAATCAGTTCTGTGTAACTAAAGAAGATGAAGTCACTGTTTGTATTTACAGCTCCCTTCTCTGTGAAACACTATGTCAGTTTAAGGCAAAAGGCAGAAAACAGATCAGGTTGAGCCCCTGGACACTGGACCCATCAGCCCTTGCCTTTGATTTGTCACAGCATTGTTTAAGCTTCTTAAGGACAAGCACTCATTTAAAAACAAGGGTACTTAGAAACTGGAAGGCATTTAGAAATTGTTCAACATCTGAAGTCTGACAGCTGACAACTGGATACTTACGACAAACAAAGAAGCATTTTGCCACTGCTTTTAACAATCTCTATTTCAGCGCTACTGTGAGCACAACTGTAACGTCAAAGGTGCACAGAGTTGGGAATGGGCACCCTCAGGTATAGAAAAGACTTGAAACATGAAAACAGTGATAAATAGCAGTATATAAACATGAGGTTTAACGACCTCATCCATTTGCCTCCTAAGGCCCGAATTCAACATGCCATAAAATCAGCAGACACCCACTAAACTGACCACATTAACTATCACACACTGACACGGTAACAAACAACGAGTTTCCCTAAGGTACTAAAGCCCTCTCAGTTCACTTCCTCATCCTAGAGAAGTGTTCAGCTCCTTCAGTTTTGGAGAACAGACAACTTTGCTAGTATGGCTTGTAAAATTTTGGTGATGCAGTTAGAAAGCCAGGCACAGAAGTGGGGATAATAGCCAGGAATGTTCAGCTGCTAATAGTTTCTTCTCAACTATACTGCTAAGAACACTATACTACTGCCACACCGTGTTTCAGTGACACATGAGAAAAGATGGACAATCTTTCTCTAGCAGTTTCAACAGAACTGTAAGACATCTACCTGAAAAACACTATCGGATTGTGAGCACCATCAGATTGTGACTTCAGGTACACATTCCAACATACCATCTTGAGCAACTTCAAGATCATTTTTGGTGGATTAGCTGTCAGGTCAGTTTTCTAGTTCAGGTCAGCATCTCAGAGAAACATTTCCTGAAGATGGGAAACTTGAATGCTGAACTGAAAAGAACTTACAAGAAATGTACACAGGATCTGACAAGAGCCTCCTTGGCCACGTGACCATCAGTCACCACTGTTGTACTTTTGGTAGGATAACTGCACATAAAGATGCATTCCCCACTGTTATGCTTCACTTCCAAAAATAAAAATTCTGTTTAAGAAAGCCATTTTAGTTTCCTGCATTAATTACTGCTCTCAAAGACAAACTCCAAGGTCATAAGGGATACCAACCATAACACAAAAGCCATCCACAGACATTTGACACGAGAACCATAGTGAGGCATTTACAGACCGTATTTTGCCAGGCCTGGAGTATTTCCACATCCTTCCACACTTCTCCAGCCACAGCAGTATCCACATACATCCTCCCACTATCCCATACTCCAATCTGATATCGAGATGTACGAAAGCCTCACCCCATGCATTGACTTCCCTCCAAGGCCGACACATATAAATGCCAGAAAGGTGTTCCTGCAGTCTCTAGCATGTTAGAAACGCAACAGACGAGCCAGAGGGACATAGCTAAAAACATCAGAAAAATGTTGCTACCACTATAGACACGTCAAGAGCTGCACAGACTGGCAAAGAAACTGCTTCTGGCAACAGAGAAGCCTAGCTTTTGACTTACAGGGCAGGTTATATGACCTACTGCTTGGTTAAGCATCAAGCTTGAACTAACTAGACTTCCCAAACAGTAAGGATTAGCATGGCTGACTTAGCCCTTGATCTTTCTGACATATATGAAGTGAGCCCTGTGTCTTTTTTATTGTGCATATGTTTGCATTCATGTGTGTGCACATGTGTTGTTCAGATGGGGCCCATAAAACAAAGTTTCAACCTGGTTTGCGAGCATCTGTTCTGGTAAAGTGCAACCTCCCTAGCTCTTTCAGTTCTTAAATGTGACTTTGAAGCCACTCCAGGTAAAAGCCGTAACTTCACCTCTGCATGCACACACACGCACACACAGATATTATGTTATTCTGTAAGCATATCTTATTGAATGCCACTACACAGCACCATTTAAAAGTAGTCAACACTTCCACTTATTTTGGGAGATTTGCCCTGCTATTTTAAACCCAACAGATCAGTGAGCAGGTCCAAGGGCTCCATTGTTTGTCAAGCATCTGTAGAAATGCTTCTTTCAGGAGGAAAAAAAAAACCAGCTCGAGATGCTCAGTACCCTTTACATCTGCTGCTCAGCTGGAGACACAGTTAAAAGGCCATTAGAAGCACAAGGTGACAGACCTCACAGGCCAGACGAGCCGGAGAGCAATTTGCTGTTTGCATTAGGAGTATCAACCCTGGCTGCTTCCTTTTGATGCACCGAAAGCAGCTCCTGTCCCCAGCCCTGAAAATCAGGACCAGGACGGGTGGCCAGCGGGTCTCCATCCCATCTCAGGGCTGCGGCTGTGCTGCAGAGCCTCTCCCTGCACATTCAGGTTTCACAGCGGGTGGAGGGGACAGCAGCCCTCCAAGCACTATCCACAACCCCTGACTTCACCCACAGAGACTGGCTCTGCTGGACGCGTGTCACAGTAGGGCCCAAATTGCTGTCACCTGTGCAGTCAGAGGGAACCTCTTCCAGCACATCTTTGGCAGTACCTGCCTCCAAATGCTGCGTGTCGTCTGTGTTCCACAATCGCTCAACAGAATAAAGTGCTGCTGTTTCCCTTTGCTGGAAGGAAAAGGTCATGTTAGCCGAAAGAAGCTCGTCGGAGAGAGCTGGTGATCTTTGTGACAGCCTCCTATAACAAGAGCTAGAAATGTTCTTATTAGGGAAGCTCATTTTTTTGGATGTGTGCTGGAGCTCTAGAGCAATAAGTACTGAAGAAAGCAAATCTTGGTTTTAGTAGGTTTTAGGCCTTTTTTTACATACAGAGGAATAAAGTGCTACCAATTTTACCAGCATATGTTTTGTTGCCATCTGCAACACATTTTAAATTCGTTTTGCATCTTGTAATGTATTCTCTCTCCTTAGCATAATAACAATTCTGCCTTTAAACACCAACCTTTATATGCTGTTCTTAGGAATTTCTGGAGAAGTGTTAATTCTTTTACACATATTTAAGCTGCTAAAATAATTACGCCTGATAGCATGAACAGTCAAAACCAAAGAATGAGGGTTCCCCTCCCAGGGAGATAGCACCCATTAACCAGGTACAAAAGGGGGCATACAGTCATAGTTCCCTGGAAAAGTAATTTCATTTTGCTAGTAATGGGAGTGCTGATACTTTGATACCATAATGGAGTTTTAAGCACCAAGCCTGTTATTTCAACTACAAATTTTAATGTAATTATGCATTTTTACTTTACTAAGCAGAAAGGGAGATTAGTATGCACAGTTTTCTTACATGTATTGTGGGGAATAAGACAGAGATCTCCAAGTGATACTGCAAGATGCTCAAGTCATTCAAAAGAAATGGCAGGTAGTAGTTTTAAAGACAAATTACCCAGAAAAGCTTTTATTGTTGATCACTTGTTATAAGATTTGCCATTTGCAAGTAATTGTACATTCAGCTGAAACTGACCTTTTATGAGAGCCAAGTGGTAATATAAATGAAATGAATATATTCTTTATTGCAGTAATATAAAAAGAATGGCCTGAGCTTTTAACATAGTGCTTGACCTCTGGTGTCTGAACACCACCTAATCTCAGGAGTATTTCACAACAGCAGTTGTGTACTAATACAGCATTGGAACAGTTTAACACATTAGCACTTCGAAGTATAGAAAATATTATAGCTTTAGGTATGCTTTTTGGTTATAAATCAGAATGACAACCGAAAGAAAAGAGATTATTAGAGACAATACACTGAAGTTCATCATTACATTAATTATTAAAGCATTGCCTTTTCTATTTTGAAGTCCCTCTTTCCAAGATACTCTAGCATAAAGTCACACTGGGAAACTCCAGATGCCGAGATTTAAAATTCTCATTCAAAATTGAATTATTTACAAGCATTTTTTCTCAAAGGCCCTGATCTTACAAACATCACCTTTAGGTTTTAGATGTGCATACATCAGCTGTATTCCCTTTAATGGCATCAGTCACATACAGACCAATAAGTATGTACAGAAGTGACAGCAAAGAAAGGTCTTAGGAAAGCTGCACTTCCTCCTACCGACGTGCACATGCCAATTTATCAGCATGCACCACACACCTACAACTGAAAAATAAGGGAGGCCAAAAGGAGAGGTGACCAGAGAGATTCTTGATGCTGCAGTTACTGAAACTGCAAACAGAGGTGAGAGGGGGTCACACACAATGTGGAGGATACAACTACAGTGGTGATAAAACAAAAAGAAAGTATAAAGTTTACACAAAATTCCATGTCCATCCTCACTGCCATCATGGAGATCAGGGGTGAATTAACGTGTAATGGCCCAATATAGATTTCATAAATCTGCACTGAATATAGTATTTATTTTAGTAAGGCTATCCCTTTTTTAACACTGCTGAGGCAACCACACAAGGTGTCTGTGAATCCCCATGTACCTCCTGGTCTACAGGCACTTTCTTCACACAGCTCTCAGTGACAGCAGAAGAGAAACAGTAAAAGAAGGTATTAATGAGCAAGTACTTGTCAGTAGGATTTTCAGTATTCTGTCAATCTATTACTGCATTTTAGAGTACGAAAGCAAAACATTCAGAAATAGTATCTTGGGAACATCTGACATGGACTAATAGCTCAACTGCATGGGTGACTACTGAGGTATTATTATTATTATTATTACTATTATTAACGTTGTTATTATTACCACTTAGAAGCTACAAACAACTGTGTTATGTACACTTGCTCGCTTCAGTTAACACCTCTGTATTATGCCAGTATAAAGCCTGTTCATCAAAGCACAAGTTCAAGTGACTCCTGACCTTCAAAATTAAGGGTTTGCTTCTGCTTTCATTTCAGTTGCTTCGACTATGGTGACTGTGATGCCAGAATCTCACCTCGTTCATCATCAGTGCAGGAGCACAAAGTTCACATTCTTACGCAGCATTTAGAATTCAACATCTTTACTGCTGGATGCTTGAGCAGAACACTTCTAGTCTTTATCTAAATAAACTATTATAAGCAAGTAGTAAAACCCCTGAACAAAACAAAAAACAAACCCCAAGTAAAACCACAACACACAAAACCCCCACACCCCTCACCTTGGAAGTGGAAAAGCACAAATCAGACACATTCACTACTTTAAACAGTCAGACATTCACCTTCATTCAGAAAACTCCGAGGCAAGGGCACAATCCAACTTTAACTTTGACGTTTCATTTTCATGGCTTCCTCTAAGATGATGTAAGTTACTGAAGGCATGATTGGAGTTAAACAAGT
This sequence comes from Edolisoma coerulescens, assembly GCA_013397115.1. Taxonomy (NCBI): domain Eukaryota; kingdom Metazoa; phylum Chordata; class Aves; order Passeriformes; family Campephagidae; genus Edolisoma; species Edolisoma coerulescens. The sequence continues at coordinate 240,176 of VWZW01000314.1, read as the reverse complement.
ATTGCCAAAAGATATGTTCCATGATTTTTCTCTTGTGTGTTGACTTTCAAATGACAGATTTTCCTACAGCAAAATATTTCCTGCAAAGACCTCAAAAGCTCCACTAACACTCATGAATGCTGGGTCACGGCAACCTGAGTCTCACAGTAGAACTCTTTTTAACACACAGGATACTCCACAGCAGCTCTCAGAGAGGAGCCCTTTACAAGGACAGCCCAGAACACACTGCAAGCTCCTGCTACCCGCCCTGCATGTGACTGATGCACAGAATTAAGCCTGCAGCAGCACATAAGCATACTTCAAATTTTCTTCCTCTGCCCCCCATTCCCAGGCAAAGTTCCTTTATTGAGGACCTACTTTGCTAAACTATGTCAGAAAACAACTTTATATGCTGTACTCCAGTGAAGGTCACACCACCAGAATTTGGTGATCAGACATGAGGCACAGAAGGCTGATTACAAATAAGTTCTATACAATTACAGAGAACAATTTAGCATTGTTGTAAAAGTACAGTGAACAACTGTAGTCACATTACTGCCAACTTCAACATATTTCATGTGCAATGAAATAAGGTAGGAAAACCTTGCCTTACAGAGCAAAAACTGACAACTTTTTAAATCTGTAACTTCTACCTTCTCTGTGCAAAAGTGAGTGACAGTATAAATAACGTTACAGAAGTTACCTAACAAGTCTCTTGCATTGCAGTTCCATTCAACAGAGATACCTCTGTCTACAGCCTCTATAATTTAAACAGATTCTTCAGCTCTTTACATCAGTACATACACACTTTGCCTCAGTACATAGTCTTCAGTTTATCCATTTCAACAGCCATAGCTAGAAAATAGCTTTTCAACAACCAACAACAAAAACCATGACTACTGTTAAATCAAAACACATAAACCACACTGTGTATTACTATTTATCATCATATTATCAAGACATTGATGCAGAATCTTTTGAAAACACGTTTGTTCAGAAATATGACTGTAATTAACGTTCTTTGAACTCCTTAAAACATGAGGCCTTTGACAGACTACACTTCTGTAAGACTAACAAATTGCTTCCTTAACGAGTCAGTATGATGGAAAAAGAATGAAAAAAAAAAGGAAGAAAAAAGCTTCTCAAACGTGTACATTGATTACTTTACTACACTTCCAACATCGCACTGGGTAGCAAACACACAGCTTTAACATTAACAAGAGCCCATGCTGCATGAACAGCTATTACCCCACCTTGCAGCACTGTACAAGAACAGCACACTCAGATACACACTTTAAAGCAATCCTAGTCTTCCAACAACTCACTTGAACAGCTACAAACAGAACTGTTCAAAAGTTGATACACCAACTAGCAGAAAGGCAGATAAAACACAAAAAACCCGAACGACTTCAACAGGAAGCTCAGAAAAAATAACTCATACCCCCATAAATCATGTACCTAATCATAAAAGTAGATTTACTTATGAAACTTAGCAGGAAACTGTGTAGTAATTTTGGATTGAACTACTATTAAATATTTAATTATTCTGAGTCTTTCTGTGCTGATACATGTCAACAGAAACTTGCAAATGCTGGGCTTACTTACAAATTGCATGTCGACTTCCCATGGTACATTCAGAAAATATATGAAACAATAAAACTTCTCTGTGAGCTGAAAGCAACAAGTGTTTACCCAAAGTTATTAGAAGTCTGAAATTTACTGGAATTTCTTTTTTTAATGGAACAGAGGATACCCCACCATTCTGTCTCAAAGCAACTGGTGTAACAGTGAGCAAAGGGAAAGCATGACTGCATATTCAAAGGATCTGTGGCTCACAGGAGAGATTTCATGATTTCATATAACTGATGAGCAACCTGAATATAAATTACAGGAAAAAGCACAGAAAGACCAGAGAATCAGTAAGCCTCAGGGATGAAGGTGCAACATGGAACAACCTTCCCCATATCTTTGTGAACTACAGCCTCGCTGTCCTGAGATCTTCCACATTTATCATTCCTCATGTGCTAAATATTGCACAGTGAATAACTGTGGCGTTATTTCACCTCAAGGAAGATAAATCTACTGCTTTCAACTTTAAAGAGGAAGCGAGCAAACCGAGGAGCATCTAATTCACTCTACAAATAGCAGGACCGAACAGCAAAGTGCCAGTGGCGAAGCATAAACCTTTCTTAAGGGCACCAGCAGTCCGATGTAAGAAGCCCCGGCCACGTATGATTTCTCTCTTTTTGTGGTGTTCTCTGATTGCTAAATGATTTTCAGCCCCAAACGTATTTTTATTCATTCAGTCTTAAAGATGCAATGCTGATAAGGTTGTAGGGAAAAGCAGGAAAACAGAATTACAACAAAAAACCGTTCCCAACACCTTCGTAGGCGGATTGCGATATAACCTGTTGTAGGCATGTTTCAGCAGACGGAAGAGCCAAGTAACAGGCTGCCGGGGCTGCCGGGCGGGTGTGTGTGGATGTGTGTGGGTGCCTCTCCCCGGCAGCCGGTGCCTCTGCTCGATCCGCGCTGCGGCGGAGGCGCCCGGCGGCGCCTCCAAAGGGCGACCCGCCCGGCCCGGGGCCGCGGCGGGGTGCGGGAGGGGAGCAGGACTGCCCTCCTCCCCCTCCTCCTCCTCCGCCGCCTCCTTCATGCCCTGTGCCCGCGAGCAGAGGGTGAAGTTTTTTCCCCCGCACAGAGCAGCTGCGGGGGCAGCCGCCACTGCGGACCTGCCCGCTGCCTCTCGCCACCCGGCTGCAACTCTCAAGAAGTTTCAACCAGCGAACAGATCCGCGGCTGAGCCTGCCTGCTTCCCCGTCATTCTCACCCTTTTTTTTTACCCCCCACTCCCCTAGGTTTTGTGTTTATTTAATCTTTATCTACACAGGCACACGCTCCTCCGGGAAGCCCCCGGGTGCCACCCGGGCC
>VWZW01000314.1:176814-237130 GCA_013397115.1 Edolisoma coerulescens | reverse complement strand
CGGGAGCCCCCCGGCCGCCCAGGCAAACTTTTGCGAGGCGGGGGGGAGATGGGCGCGCACACACACACATGCGCGCACGGCAGGGGCAGGAGAGCGGTAGCCTTGTCCCCCCGGCTCCTTCTCCAAACGCAGAGCGCTCGCCCCACGCCAAAAGAAAAAAAAAAATAAAAAAAAAAAACAAAAACCACAACCAGAAACCCCACAACCAAAAGAAAAAGAAAGGCAAAGGAAAAAAGAGGGTAAAAATCTGTCTGTAGCTTGTGAAGATTGAAACCGCGGGCGCGTTGCTGCGAGCGGAGTCCCGGGGCAGCGTCAGCGCGATCCGCCGCGGAGCTGTGCCTGCCGCCCCTGCCAGGCTGGATGGAGACGGTGGGGAAAGCAGCCGGCGTGGGGATGGACTGGACAGCGGCTCGGAGCGTGCCTGTGTGCCTCTGTGTGTGTGTGTGGTGTGCGTGCGTGTGGTGCACTGGATGCGTGTGCCTGTATTTACGGGAGCCGGGGAAACCTCTGCTCCGCGCAGCGCTGGAGCAGCCTCCGGAGCCAGGCAAGGAGAAATCCTGGAGACAAGACACAGCGAGGGAGAGCCGCAGACACACACACTCACACACATACACACACACAGACACACACATACACACACACAGAGAAACGTGCTACACATTGCATCGCCGAAATACAGAATACAGGAGCAGAAAGCAAATCCTGGCGTGGATCGCTGTTTGCTGGCAGAAACAAGGAAGAGCACCCTCAGCCCCGAAAACTTCCTCACCACAAATCCAGCCGCTCCTAGCCCCAAAATTACAAATTGCCCGCTAGCGAGACTACTCCTCGGCAGTATTGCTCTCTGTAGTGCCACGGTTGGACTGGGCCCCTTAAATACTTTTTTTTCATTAATTATTACTTGTTACACACATAAATACCTGAGCTGACAAGCTAGAATGAGGATTAGTCCATCGTCTAAAGGAGAGAGAGAAGGAAAGATGTTTCTGTGCATTGCACAAAGAATGAGAAAACAAGAAAGACAGTCCTTGACCCGGATACTTCCTGCCAACCTAGGAGAGGAGAGCAGGGGAACAAAACCGTAAATTTTCTTTCTGCAAATGAGCATCTGCAAAAAACTGAATGGAGGAAGTGAAGAAAATTCCTGCAAGGTGAATTGGTCTTGGCTCAGGGAGAGAGAAGAATTTTCTGTAAAGTATTTGATAGCAAAATCCAAACTTACAGTTTTAAAAGATATTGCAGTGCTTTTTAGGAGTACTGAAGAGAAGTGTGATAGCTTGTCCAAAGTATATAGAGAGAGATGTCAGACCCAGGATGAAGTGAAGGCCAACAGAAGAGATAAAAGACCATGAACTTGAAGACTGACTTATCAGTGAGGAGCCACAGAGCAGTATCATGACATAATTCATCATAATCCAAGATACTTTCAAATTTAGACAGAAATTATTAGGTGCCAATACTGCTGTGGTGTCACATTAGCTGCAGTGTTAGTTTTGGGTCTGGGCCAGTGTACGCAGCCTGGTCCCACCTGGTGCTGTGTGTTCCTTAGCCTCCCTTCCTGTTTCACCTCTCCAACATTATCATTCCTTCTTCCTCCCTCTCCTTCCCCCCGCCCCGACGGAGTGGTGATGCTCTGACACTGCTCCTGTCCACAGCGGGTAAAGAGTGTTTGTGTGTATTGTAACAGTGTCAAGTGCTGTCACCCAGCCTCTTCCGCCGGAGGACAGGATGCAAGTAGACCCCTCTATAACAGCCTACAAATAGAGAACTCAGTGTCTTACCAGCCCACTACAAATAACAAGCTGTTGGTACATGTTAGTGCCCCATATTCGTGAAAAGTTAGACAAGGTTTGTTTATTTACTGTGCGGAAAAGTTTTGGCAGATCTGCAAGTAAGATCTCAGGGTGGGTAAGATACATGAAAGATACACACAGGCCACCCCAAGATAGGATCAGAAGGGTGTTACGAATGTTACACGTACCTTATTTCTTCTGGATTGCTCCAACTGTCTTCTATGCTGTGGTCAAAGCGGAGCATTAGTTTACCGCATATTGAGCATGACAGACTCCCCCACAATTCAATCTTCAGCGTTTCTCCAACCCACAGGAAAGTTAGTTGACACAGATTCAAATATGCAAATAAGAAAATCAGCAAACTGTTTTGAAGTGCACAAATCATCGTATAAGAGCAGAAGAGATTCTGTGATTAATTCAGGGGTGCCTCTAGGTAATTATTTTTTAAGAAAGATGTAAATCTGCCAGAAAAAAAACCATGGAGCATGTTCAACCCTGCATTTTTTGCAAATACCAGTTGAATTCATACCATTGTTAGTATTATTAGCACTTTTACATAAGACAATGACAGCATGATATAACCTTCATATAACATGGGAAATTTGTTATGGGAAAGTCAGGCTCATTTCCACCTTGGAATCCTGCCTCAGGTGTAAGTGGCCTAGACAGCCAGTTGTGTTGTAGTCCTGAATGTGGAAGGAATGCCTAACTCTCCCAGGAGCTCACGTTTAAACACAGGTATTTCTGCGGCTTCAACAAATCTCCTACTCATCACATGGGAGAATCATTGTGTGTTCTCAGTATGCATGTAATTAATTTTCTACAAAGTGGAAGAGCTCCAAAGAAAGCCCAGGTCGGAACGCACTCTAAGCCAGTAGCTTTAGCAATCCCTTAGAAACATAACACCTTCTGCCAGGCACGTCATAGGCATGAGCTAAAAGCTCTCCTATTTCAGGACTCACACTAGGAGGCTGTTTGAGGTGGTCATATCATACCCATCCTTTTCCAGCTGAACCGTATAAATAAAACCGTAAAATTGGTGTGTTTCACAACTCATGAAAAGACCTCCAATTTTGTTTAAAATCTTTCTTCTTTCTCCTTGACATGGTGGTTAGTGTCTTCCAACTTAAAGCTTTCTCTGGCAGAGACGGACTTGATTTTGAGTTTTTGTGCATTGGTGAGGGCTCAGACCTCTAAATTGCTGGGTAAAAGGCTGACTTTTCCTACATTAATTTTGGGAAGGAACACTTTTCAACCAATCAATTCCTGTGCATAAGCATGAAAATGAAACATTTTATTTTAGTTATATAGAATATTTTAATCACCAGGGGAAATTTTTGTGTCTTTTGTATTTCTCTGGAAAGATATAACAGCACTTAAAAATAAATTTTTAATGTTTTTCTTACTTGGCAGTCAGACTGAAAATCAATCTTTTACCCTCTTGGAGAGCCCCCTTCATCAAACACATTCAATGTAGTAACACAGATGATTGCTTAGAATGAAGATTTTGCAATGCATCTGCTGGCCAGGTTTATCACAAGTGGGCTTTTTTTCTCAAGTTATTCCAAATAGGTGGTCATTCATGTCAAGTTCTACCGATTGAATTTGTTTCTGAAGCTTTTCCTATAGATCTGCCAAAAATGTAAAAGACATGATTTTTAGCCTTTGTTTCCAAATACTTCTATCAAAAAAAAATTAAAAATAATCATTCATGCCCAATCACAACAAAAACATCAGTAGAAAGTGGAGCAGTAGTCAGTATTATTTCCTTCCTCCACTGGAATACTCTGCCTTACATGGCTGAGACAGTTTTAAGGTATGCAGTAAAGGACCTATGGAATCTCTAAACAATAAGGAAAAAATAAATATTGAATTGCTGCATCATTTGCAAAGCAGCCATCATCTTGAGCTCTGAATGATTCAAGGACATGGTGGAAAAACACGATTATAGATCTTAAACATTATTATGTGTAGTACATAGGCATGAGATTGAGATTGTACAAGGAAGTTTTACTCCTTTTTTTCATGTTTTTGAGTTATTTCCCTTTAGAAACAGGGTAAATGATGTCACTTTGAAAGACACTGATTTATTTTCAGGTGTTATCAAAAAACTCTCCTTGCTGTCATGGGTATTAAGGGGACTGCATAGACAAAAGCATCTTTCACCTGACTTGACAATAAAGCTTTGGCAAATGTCAAAATGCTCCATAACTCAGCTTCACAAAAAAGAGAAGCTGACTTCTCGATTCTCCACTAAACCTATGCACTCCATAGATTTGCAGCTTTCACATAATGGATTTCTAGCAATAATGTTTCATGGGTTGAGGAAACAATCACTAAGATTCTCAAATGTCCAATAGAATTTCTGTTGGTGAAGTGGCTCTGATGTTCCAGCTATTTCTGCAGGCAGACGACTGCCTCTGTAAACACCACCAGCCCCGCAGCACTGCAGAAGCTGTAGCTCTGGGGGCAGGGGGGCTTCTAGGATCTTGCCTTAATTTTAGAGGAAGATCCATCCGCACACAGGTTGACAAAGTATTTACTTAGAGTACAGAACACATCCTTGATATTGAGGACCAAGTCACTCACGCTCCAGGCTCTGCACACCAAAAGGGAAATCCAAACATGCTCCTTTTACTTTAAAACCATGAGGACAAATACAAAGACACTTATTCTTTTTTTTAGGTCTACAGTGTCCACTCCAGGTGGATGTTGTTCTTTAAAAGTCCAGAAATGGTTAATTGCATGGTAATGAAGTAACACTTTGATTGAAACTGAGCTATGAGTTTCTCCCAATACAACTTTCCAAAGAGCAGTTCCATGAAGGCATACATTGCAGCATCAAAAGGTGCCTTTTAACTGATTTTTTACGTTGTGTCCAGAGCCTTCATAGAAAAACTTTCTCCACACAGCACAGACTGCTCTTCCTTAACAGTCTGTGCTAGAAGGGGAAAAAAGGATTTTTTTCCTTTGTACTGAATGGTATTTGCTGCAAAATTAATGCAAAGCCCAGTTCTTTCCAAAAAGTGAGCTCCAGAGGCACAGGTGTGAAAAACTCATCTTGCTCTAGAAGTTGCACTCAAAAATAGAATTGTCAACACAGCTGCTAGGTAAGTCCTCTTAGAAAAGGTTTTTGGACTCCTGGCCAAGAAAACAGACCTGCTAAACATACAGAATAATGAAATACGACTGGCTTTCTTTCCTCTAAAAATTTTCAGAGACAGAAGGCAAAAAAATGATCTAAGATTCCATATGCTCAGCTACGCATAATATAGGAGGCTTAGGCTCCCATAAAGAAGGTTTATAAGTGGTAATCAGTGATGTCATATTAATTATAAGCAATAAGCAGCAGTGGTTGCTCTTGAAATCTGCAGGCTATGCTATTTTGGGCAAATAGCAGCTTTTTATATTAGCTGTTCATTTTATGAAACCTTTTGTGAACAAATACTAGAAGTTTAGGCACAGTATACACTGTGAATTGTACTTACCACTGAATTGGTAAGTCAAAATGTCTGGACAGAACCATTGCTCCTTTCAGGCGAGGATTACAGCAAACAAGCCAGGATTGTTCATAGTAATAATTTTTTTTAAATACTTTTTTTCTTTCTACTTATTTAAGGTAGTGTCACTTAATCTGCCTTGATTTTAAATTTTAAAAATGGACCACAGTGGCATTATCTGTTAAGTAAAATATCTTCACTTTGTATTTCCTTTGAAAATGCCAGTTCAAAAAAAACAGAGGAAAAATGAAATTATTTTATAAGATCATAGCTTTTCATTACAACAAACAGTGAAACCAGCTGACTAAAGTGCACATACATAGGCAAAATCTGTACTTATGCTCAATTTCACTGGAGTCCAAAACATTTTTAAAGCTTGAATAATTGTTGGTAAAGTTCCAAAATCCAACTATTTATATACTTGTGTAGATCTTATAGTGACCAAGGAATAGCATTTTCAGTATTATGTACTGCTTCTTTTATGCGATTATGATGCTATCCTTCTAAGCGACTGGTCTCCAACTCAGACAGGGTTTTGACATTATACTAAATCTTTCAAGAGCAAATGACATTTTTTGTAAGAACAAGTATGTACAAGATAAGTTTCTTATTCAAACATATACTTTTATGAGCCTTCCCCTTTATAGTTAATCTGTAAATAAGATGCCACATCTGTTCTGATCATAAACTGTAAAGATTACTTTAAAGATTCCGAAAAATGGCTAAGCATCTTTTTATCCTTGCTTTCCTGCAGCATCCCACTATCACTAGAAAGTAATGAAGCAAAAAAAGCACGTGATATACAAAGGCCAAATAAGTGTTAATTTCCAAACAGCAATTTGACTTAGATAAATATTTTTGAGAAGCATTATTTACTTTTAAACCTGGATATATAAAATACTGAACTACAGAGTACACTGTAGCAATATCACAGAGTTAACAATATTCAAATTGCAATATGTTATTACAAGAAAAAAACCTAGCTTTATTTCGATCATAGTCCTGAGTAATGCAAAACCCCACAGGTGTTCATTGGTGACAATTTTCATTCATATTTTATCAATTTGCAGTATCTTTTTTTTTTTTCTGTTCAGCTGAAATTTAAGGCAATATTATGCAATAGACAGAATATGGACATTATTTCTGATATAAATGTACGGCATAATATATGCATTAAAGCTGTGAATGTAGGGTTTATAGTTTTTAAATTACCATTTCTGAGCAATGTGTTTAAAAGTATATGATATGTTCTCTGACAAAGATCAAAGGGCTTAATATATTTTGTAAGTTACAGCTATAATGATTGCATTTGCAAAAGCTGTAATTTACTGGTCTATTTCCATAATGAATGGGAGCCTAACGAGTCACACAAGCTGATACATTCAGCAAAAATACGGGACATCTTAGACTTGCCTTGGAATATGCATTATGATAATAGATGCAGTTTTACTGGAGAGTAAATTTTCTTTTATTTCTTGGCATGCTTACCTTGTCAGTCTTCTTGGGTATTTTAGTTTTCTAAACCAAAATATATTTTAGGAATATCAGTAAATGAAGGGTGGGAGGAGGTTGCAATGGTACATTCATTCCTGTACACACACGTGTTCTGGAAGGCTGTGAGAGAAGAAAAGCCACATTCTTAGGTAAAGACAGGCAAGAAACCTGAGGATTAAAGGAAGATACACCTCAGGCACAATAATAAAATTTCATTTTCCTTGGTGCTCTAAATGGAATTATGTCATCACCTTCTTGTCATGGGGTGGGCCTGACATGCCATAATCAAAACAGAGTATTGTATAGCATGCAAAAGAACTGCTAATGTGGTCTCTTTCCTGTGGGCGTTTAATACCGATTTACATGGGTCCATGGGGAGACTAGACAAAGCAATGGAAAAGAAATTATCTGAGAATTGCTAAATACACAGCCAACTTCTGTCTCAGGAATAACTTGAGCAACCAAATGCTCAAGGTGAGAGATTATCTGTAGAAATCTGCCCTTTCCTGTACTTCCCATTGTCATGTGCTTTGGGCCACTGCTGAAGAAGGAGCAGCTGGTTAGGTCTACCCTCTGGTCAAAGCCAATATGACCACTCATATGTTGCATCCTTAATTTGGTTTTGATCTTAGGTACCTAAAACAGAAGATAACCTAAATATAAAGTAAATGCTTCCATTTTTGGATCTAAAAAAATGTACCAGTTTCTAAAGTGCCTTCAATGAATTCAGACCTCCAGCAGGAAGCAGTGCAGAGCCCCACTGAATGTGTATGCCTTGTAAATCCCTCATAAACCTCCAGTGTACCAACTACACCCTGCAAGTGTTACAGAGATTGTCAAAACCTATCTTTTTTTTCCACTTCCCACAGTCAGGGCAGTTCACAGCAATTACCATATTCTACACAATCCCTGGCTTGACAAATATAGTGACTTCCTTCTAAAAGTATGTTTTGCTTCATGGGAAAGCACAGTTCCTCCCTCTCATCCCTCCTTTTCAAGTCCCTCTGACTTGTTAACTGAGTAGTATTTCATGGAAGGGAAACTTTCCTAAGTCCCAGAAGTATTTTCTAGTTTGATTCAGCACAGCTCATGTCTGTTTGACCTTTAAATGGCAAAACTCAGAAGGTTTTATTAATATCAGTGTAAAAGTCTTAGTTTTGTTTTTTTTTCTGTCCTCAGGACACTAAATCCCACATATGTAATTGAATTAAAGAATGGCTTCTTCTAAGGAAAGCTCACAGAAACTCTCTTCTATATTTACCTGCACACTGTTCAGATAAATCACCTTATGTTCCTGTTCAGCAAGCTACAAATCCAATCTTAGGGAGGGGAAAAAGAAAACTTTTTCATGCGAAGTTGACCCCACTTTCTTAAGAAAATTTTTGCAGGTATTACAGAGAAAAGGACTGTATTCTCTCAACAATGCTCATGTTAAGGGAGTTCTGTTGATTTACAATTTTGATACAGAAAAATCAGTTATGGGTATTGATCTGTCCTTATTCAATTCTTTGTTGGTTAATTTAGTGGCAGCTAGCTTTTCCTGTACTGCTTCAGCACTGCTTTGTAGTTCCCAGCATTACCTTTAACTCTTCTGTGAAACTTAGATATTGTATTCAGGCTCCCTCCAATCTTCAGACAGAAGCTGGCTTTAATTATAAAATATGATTTGTTAAACAACTCAGATGCTTTATTTTTATTTCCAAGCTCACAGGTGTTAGGAGAATGTCTTTTTCTTGGGAGATTATTTTCATTACCACCACATGAACCCTTCATCAAAATGTTACAGGTCATCTTCCTTTGATAATTTTCACCTCTGTCAGCAAAATTATCATTAGTATAACCATATCACCACGGTTTTTTTTTTTTTCCAGAGCTCGGAGTCTTAATGTTAAGATTTCAAAAAAGTGCTAAGAGTGGGAAGGGCAGGAGTTTATTTGCAGAAAGCAAGAAGAAAAGAAAAAAGAAGAGGGACACTTTGATTTCCCACTACAGTTTCCTCTGTAGCAAGTACAAAATTGTGACCCTTAAAAATACATCAGTTCCAAAGCAGATAAAACACAGTAGGGAGGTTGTGGGAACCAAGCAGATAAAGGGATGAATATTTGTATAGGAGCCATCAATCTACCTACTTCTTACGGATGGTTTGCTCCACAGTGACACCTAAGGAGCCTAAGACCCTGTTGGCATGTAAGGCTGCATGACAGGTGGCCAGTTGCCTCCAGGCAGCCTTTGAAAGACCATTTGCCTAACCTGACAAGGCACAGACAATTGACTAACACATTTCGGTTACCTGACAAAGTCTTAGGGTTGTGTTTTTGTGAAGACAATAGGGTTGTTCCCTTCGTTCCCTAGAAAAGAGAAGGTGTTGAAGAGAGAGCCTGGAAATCCGTGGCTATGGAGGCACCTTCAGCCTCAAATCTTTGAAGATAAGCTTCTCTGCAGTCAGATAGTCAGGTATCAATTCCTTTAGAATAAGCAGAAAAAATGTAAAAGAGATTTTTCTGTGTTATCATGTAATTCCAGTGGGAGTTTTGTATATGAAGATTGATGAATATGCAGGAAGTCATTAAGCCTATTTGTATTGTTTTCTTTGATTGTTGAAAAAAAATTTGGAATTCTTACACTTTAGTATTGCAATTTTCAGTAGGGGTGGGGCCAGATGACTTTTTGAGGTCTGTTGTAACATATATTATTCTATAACTCCAAGTCCTCAATGTGATATTCTGATTCTTGGGTGAGAAATAAAGTTCTACAAAGAAAAAAAAATTCTGAAAATTTCTGAAATAGAACTTGGCACCCAGCTCCATCTTTCTTTGTTCTTCCATGGGATAGGTCTCCGCTATAGGAGTCGTAAGCATGACGGCCATGGCTCCTTTCTTGCAGCTTGTGGAACTGGAACAATGAAACTGGCTTAGGACAACTGAAAAGTGGTGCATACTTTTTTTGAGGATGAGCAGAAGAACAGTGCTGTGATGTCTACACCTAGAATCCAGTATTCTGTATTTTTTTTTTCTGGACTTTTTTATTATGTCCTGTTATCTTTCAGTGCACATGTAGTGACTGGACTCTTCTCAACTCAAGAAAAAGCATTAGCTCATACCCCTTCTATGCTTCCTTAATAAGCATGTTCTTCTACCTTAAAAGGCTTCCTGCTGCTTGCTTTCAAGTTAAAATGAATATAAATCCTACCACAACAAGTATTTGCAAAATACACAGCTGACAAAACTCACAATTCTTAAGAGTGCCTTTGGAGACCTCCTTAGAAACCACAGGTATCTTAATGTCAGTTTAAGTGAGCCGTGGTATCTTGGCACAGACACTATGCAGATCCTTTTGTAAATTGTTATTTACAGAGAAGAGTTACAGAATAGTCTTATGATGCTTTTCCTCATCATGTTCCTTTTTTTAAATGCAAAGTTCGAAAAACCAAGCAAAGCTCTTCCAGAAACCATGAGTTAAAAAAATATTAAATTACTCTGATCTCAGTAGAACTATGGCTATTGAATTCCTCACAGATACTGTCCCTGCTTGTAATTTACTAGATGTATGCAAATTGCATATGCTTAAATGAATATGCTGAATGTTGCATAGTCTGTCTGGCCATGTGCAGTAGATTGCATTTGGGCATACATAAACCATCCATGTGCAGAGTCCTTTTGTTTGGATTTCAGTTTAGATTTACTGAAGTCTTATGACTCCAGCTGCTGAAAAATTCCAGATCAAAAAAAAGCCAGAGAAAACTCAGATAAGTAATAACAGGCAAAAAACATATTGCCAAACAATGGATAATAACAACTAGAACAATTGGCATGTACAGAATGGACTAATGCACCTTCGATAGCTAACCAGACAATAGAATAAAATATGTGAAGACAAAAAATTAAGGAAAATGCAAAAAGATTCCCTGCTATTGCTAGAATTTGCACATTCCTCTTCCTAGTGAGTCTGTGCACTCTTTCAGATTATTTGAAACCAGCGTTCCAAACCAGTCCAGCTGGCAGCCCTTGTTTCTCATAGGGAAGAAGTGCCATACCCCTAATCCCCAGGGCCAAGAGCTTTGAGGAGCTCCTGAAGTTGTGTTTTTCCGTGTCCTCTGTGAGTCCTAGTAATTCCCCTCTGTGCATCTACTCAAGGACTAAATCTGCATGCAACCTAAAAACTTCATACCATCTTGTCAGAGAAGCTTGGGGCAGAGCGTCGCTGCATTGTATCTGTAATCTACAAGTCTGAACATCACTTGAATACTAAACCACGCACATCTTGCAGAAATGCAGGGATTAAGCAAGAGATTTAATAACATAAGTCAAAACACTGGGGACGTGTAAGGCACATGCAAATATTTAGCTGAAGAGCACATTTCCATATCCCTTATGCTATCTGTCCACCACATGATCTTCTCCTTTTTTTTGTCAGTTGGTAATAAAGTTACACTGGCATTTTGAAATACAGGGTGATTACTGGAGTGAAAATGAGCATGATGAATACCATGCAGTGTACATTTTCTGCTGTGGTGGGTAAGAAAGATTTCCCTCACTAACTCCATTGTCATCCTGAATTCATCCCTGAAATACCTTCACAGAGCTTCTAGAAATATGTTTATGTGCTCTAATAAAAGTGGCAGATCATCTGAATTTGAAAACCACAACTGACTTCATATTTTTGAATGTATATGTGGAAGTAAGCACAGATAACATGAGAAAGAATTCTGCTTTGTACCTGCAGAGATAGTGTAAGGTTTCTGAATATTGAAATATATGGGATATTGTTTTAAAGATAATTAATGACAAAGTATTGAATACTGCCTTGAATACTGCAAATATGCCTGTAACAGTCTTTATAGAAACTATGCTCATCCCTAAGAAGTTTATGCTCAAATTGCTATCAAATTGCTATCTATCAATTATAAATGATAAATTGTTTTTGGAAAATAATGACAGTTTACCATGAATTTATGAAGCTGTAGACACACTTATCATATTTTTATCCTATTTGATAAAAAATAATCTAGAAAATATTGGATGTGTTCCAAATCAACAAGAAAATAGTGCCATTCCATGATTTCAAAGGTGATTTGAATTATAAACTCACTTCTTTAAAATGATGCTTTAGGTTTAGAGTTTTCAAACATATTATCTATCATGCACATATACTTTGTATTATGATCTGAGTTTGGGCATTTGTTACATAGAGAGATTTATCACTAAATTTTTGGCTAATAAAGAAGTCAAACTTAAGACATGTATCTGTTTTTCATACCCTGAAAATCCTTGACAGTTGCACACAACTTCTATGAAAAGAAACGAAAGAGTTGTAAGTCAAAATCTCATTTACCACATTTAATAGTTGTGAGTTTTATTTGTTGTTGTTTTTTGGGGATAGGGTTTCTTTCTTACAAGACTTAAAAACAAATGAGGGAGGAAAAAGACATTTTAGGCTTAAGAAAACATAAGGGAGTAGGATAGTTTTATAAATTATGGGGAATTGTGGTTTTATATAAAATTTATGCACTGCAACAGGATAAAAAAATATTAATTGAAAAGCAAAACAAATATGCGATATCTTTGTTAAATGAAAGTAATTGATCACTTTCTGGAAAGGCTTTAAGTTATGTGGTTACCTGAAATGTTAAGCTACAATAAAGTTATAGTGAAGAACAGTGTAAATTCCAAATTGGTGTGCATAACTTGTTAGTCTACCAAATGATCCCGTGGTAAGAAACAGAAGAAATATGTACAGAAAAAAGATGCATCAAGTAAATAAAAGTAAATTTTAAGAAACATAGCTTGGAGGATGTATTTCATTAGGTTTTTTTCTTTGCAATGTTTATTAATAATTGGCCACTCGGTCCTGCTGGGTAGTGCTACAGGTAAAGAAGATAACAAACAGCCTTAAGTCTTGATGAGAAATAATCACCAGATTTTATCAATAGACTTTTAGTCCCCACCTATATTTCTTTATAGTATCTGCAATTCTATTGATTACATTTCTCTGTTTATTGCAGAGTCTGTGATTAAAGATCCAGCTGGCAAAGGTGACCAGTGTTAATCAGACCCTATCTCTCCTGACAGTGATCACTGCAAAAATATTCTCAGTGTAAAATAACCATCATCCCTGTACCAGGGAAATATTTATGAAGGTATTAGTTTAGCAGTAGGCGAGATGTTCTGCAGCTAGCAAATCTTGGCTAGAGAATTAGCACTTGGGAATTTTACAGGATAGTTACTTTCCAAAGGAACTAGGATATTTAGGCTCAATAGGGGAGCGTGATGTTTACAAAGTCTCTAAATAGGAGGACAGTGACCTTAGTTTGAATGATTGCTAACAAAACATTAGTGACATATTCTACAGCCCCATACTGTGACCCCATATATTTCCTCTTCACCTTATCTATTAAGTCAAAAAATACATCTTAATGTCCAAATAGTCAAATCCAGAATGTTAGTGATTGTAGTTGATGAGTGAAGCCAGACATTTTCACCTAAATCATCCCACAAAATATAAAACTGATAAGTCTTTCAATGTATAAAGCTCCCCCTATCTGTTATCCTATCTTGTACTTTGTGAAGGAAAAGACTGCATGTAATGTATGTGGAACTAATATTCCTCCTGGGGGCCACCCTTCATCATATAGGAGTTATGTCCTTTTCTGGTTTTCTTATATATGGTATTCTGTGAATGCCACAAGGCATGAGGTACAGAGCACACCCGTTTCATCAACATCAGCTTAAAGAAAACAAAGATAGCTTTTCTTTTTGGGAAGAAAAAATCCTTTTAAAACTAACTGCCTTAAATTAATTCAAGATGCTACTTCTCACTGAATATGCTGATGAAATGAAATGTTGGCAGACTAATAGCAATATTCATTTTAATATTACAATTGAAAAGATATAAAATGAATATTCACAGCAAGAGATCAAAACCTTGGATAACAGGAGGGAAATGGAGAGAAGATATTTATTCCTCAAAAGTAATACTATACAGGATGAATAAATCCTTTTATTTACTAGGCCTTCATCAAAAAAACAAAGAAGGAGATAATCTTCTTTGAAAAAAAAGTGCTTAAGGTAGATGTTCTTTTGATTCAACTTTTAGCATCCTTGCAATAGAAATGTTCCTTTAACATATTTATTACTAAAATATGTTTTTATCATCTTAATCTCTGTGATCTCTGAGAAAAAACATTCTGTGGGTGGTAGAATAATGCCATTTGAGTCACAGCATATTTCTGCAGATGCTGGAAAAGGACAGTTTCACTGACAAATATTTACCTATTTAAAGCAGCCAACAAAAGTACATAGTATTTAATCATCTCAATTTTATTACTCATCTGAGGTGGTTTAGTACACCAAATCCCAATTTACAAATTATTCAGAGTTCCACCACAGGAACAAGTCTCAATGATTACGTCCCATCTCTCTGATACAGGATGTAAATTTTACAGTGGCATCACTCTTCCTGCTTTCACTTTTTTAAGCCTTCATTTGCATATAACTGAGCTGTGGCAGAAACTGCCAGTGGTCGTAGTCCTCTTTACAGAAAGAAAACAGAATTTCTCATATACATGTGATTTATCAGGGTGGGTGTAAGCCCATTCTCTCTCCCTGATGCTGTGAAGTCTTCTGACATGCTCACAGCGAGCAGGTGAGAGCATCAGTGACTGAAAACATTACCCCAGCAGCAGAACACTCTTGGCATTGTTTTTTGTACCTGTTCAATCCAGCACGATACAAAGTGATTGTCATGCAAAAGACCAGTTCAATGCCCTTTCTCATTCTTTTGCCTGGCAGACATTGTATGAGTTTTTGTGTTCGATGTCCCCCTTTTTAGTGTCTTTTACAAGAGGTGGTTTTTATTTTCTTTGTATTGGGTACACTTCAGAGAACTTGGAAAAATTCCGTTAGGTATGGCTTTTTAGATATTTAAATCTTTCTTAAATGTCTCTTTTTCATCCTTCCTGAGGATGTAATCATATCTTGCTCTGCCTCCAGGTGAAGATTAATCGAAGGTATTTTCATTACTTCCACCCCATTTACTTTCATGCTCTTTCCACTCTGTGGATCACCAGCATAGGCTGCTCTCCCAACTGATGTCCTTTTCCAGTTCCAAAATGTCACAAAACAACTTTGATCATGCTTTGGAAAAAAGAAGTGGTGGCAACCCAACAACATAAGAACAAGGAAAAGGGCTACTAAGATAGCGGGTGGTGGGCCTGCATCCCATCTTTCTACCCAGGAAAACTTGCATGAAAATAGAGACTCATGCATACGCCCCAGTGAAGGGAAAGCATTCTAATTAAAGTAAGTTGGATTTCCACACACAGCCAGCAAGCAGTCCCAGCTCCTGTTTTGTCACCAAATGCCAAGCAGGAGAAAAACATGGTAGACAGTAGCCATTAGAATGGGAGAGGGAACAATTCCTCTTCCCTCCCAAAGCTCTGTAGCACATGCTATCTTCTCCTGCCCTGGGTGGTCTGGCAAAGGGAGCATCCTCTTGACACAGATACCCCACCTCCCTAACCTTTCCCCCACACAAGGCAGCATCTGTCCCTGCTGTAACCTCAGTGGCTGCAGCTTGCAGTACCAAGTTGTATTAATGTGTCACATATTAGTATACTAACCTTCTCAGAGTTAAAGATAATAGTTAGAAGTAATAGGTAAAAAGAGCGAGTCCTTATGCTTTACAAAACAGATTTTATCAGAATAATCAGTTTATGAAATATGGTTTTACAAAGCAATCCATTAGCTGAAGAGAAGTGTGATAATCAGTGCATTAAAAAATTTACAGGAAAGATTCTTTTTAGCGAGATCAACAATCCCAAATCAGAAATCTTGTTATACATCTTTCCACACCTACTCCTTATTATCCTAAACAGCAACACTTCCCTTTTGTCTGCTGAGAAGAGACAGACTTGAACCACCTGGTCAGCCTCAGGTTCTCTGCTTTTTGAGACAACACTTTTTTCAGACAATATTCAATACTTTTTGAGGCTGGGATTTCTTTATCCTATTCTTACAATTTGGGGTTCAAATATGTGGTCAGTACAACAAAATCAACAAAGAGACTATTCACTTACCTGATGCAGTCTGACATGATAAAATTTTAACTCAGCACTTGCTATGTTTTAGTAATAAGAAGATAACAGAAAACAACTCACTGGGCAGTTCTTAATGTAAAAAAACATCAGTAGTGTAAGAAAACACAGAGAAGCAAACCCTTGAGAGAAACACCAGTAACTCATTCTTGCCATAACAGAACAATATTTCAAATCAATTTACTTCGTATCCATGTAACTTTTTATCCTTGACTGTAAGTTGTAAAGACTGTCACTTACTGACATAAAATACGTTGTGGATTCAGTTAAATAGACTGGGGGGATTTAAAAGATATAACCAGGATACTTTGAAATACTTCCTTTTACTGACAGTTCAGAGTTGATCTAGTAAATGGGGAGATAGAATGTTAATCAAGCAACAATGAAAAATATGAGCTGACCTTAATAAAAATCAGTAGGTGAAGTTATGAAGTAGTTTAATTGACAGAAATTTAATATTAGCTGATTCAGATAATTTACCATGCTGACCACTCAAGCTTATTTCAGTAATGGAGAGAAAGAATAAAAAACCGATGCAGTACAGCACAAAACTTTAGCAGAATTTCATGATTTTTCCAAACCCCTTTAGCAAATAACATATCTTCAAATGAATTTCCACTTTCTGTTCACACAACAGGATTCAAACAGCACAGAAACTTTGAGGTTATTGGTGACCTACTTGCATAATGAAAATTCTGTAAAAATACATAGGATGTGTAATGAGTAAAACCAAGGACTTGATTTTTCATTGGGACAGGTAGGAAACCTGGAAACATAGAGCTATGTTTTTCATGCTTATAATTGCAAACGTACATTATTAAATCATCTCATTACACCAAGTAAAGCCTCTCAAACTTTGTAAATCAAACACACATAGAAAAATGATTTTTCTAAAGCTCAAGTTTCACTCTGGCTGCCACACCTGCAGTCTCCTCAACATATACCAAGTCATAGGAAATAATTTGTCAACAAGTTGACAACATGTTTTCTGCCTAAATTCCAAGAAAATGCATGTGTACAAGTCACACATTGCGTGCCTGAAATTATCATACTGAAATAAAGAAATAAGGCACTAAGAGGTGCCTCATGTTTTTAAGACTGGAAGACTATTCAAAAAATTAATTTTGTATTCCTTTTTCTCTTAAAAGAATACTTAATAGATGTATTTGAAAAGCTTACATGTACGTTATTTCTCATGATCTAAGCAGTCTTCAAGTTTAATATAATTCATCTGAATTTGAAATTTCCAGACCTTTTCTCACTTGTTCTTCTTTTCTTCTTTTGAGCAAATGAAATGAAAATTAAGCAGTATAAAATGTCTAATTAACACTGTTGTTCTTGCTTAATAGTTTTGACCATGCTTCTCATTCAAGGACCAAAGCACTTTTTCTGGCTTTCAGACACATAGTTCCTGTTTCATCCCAGGGAATTTCAGTATCTCAAAGCCTTCGAGTAATTCTCCTTGCAGCTGCTGCTCAGGGGCGCTCATGACTCTACTGTCCGCACTCAAAAGCAGAGCATTATTTGCTGGCATAATGGATTTGCATTCTTGGGAACATTTGCAGTCCAACCAACATGGATAATGACAAGTTCCCAGGAATGTCTGGCAACATCAGGATTGTCAGGGAGAGTTTTGGAGAACAGACTGAAGGTCTAACCTGCCTCGGTTACTGTGCTCCTATGTACTATCCTGCAGCAACCTTAAGGCTCAAAACAGGACAAAACTAGGAAAGCATTATAATTTAGCAAATAAAAATAATAATTTAGCATTAAAAAAATAAACCAAAACTACACGACTAAGACATTTGTAGTTCCTCCAAGGAGTCATGGAGCTGTGATTTCGTTGGATATTTTCATTGGGGTTTTTTTGGTCAGTTGGCTGGTTATTTCTTATTTCAAATAATACTATTTAAAAATCATGACAAATGTAGGATTCTTGCCTTTGGTACTTTCATTTTTGCATATAATGTAGAAAAGGACCAAAAATTTAAATTTCTAATCAATTAAGCCATGACTAAAATTACGGTTAAAAATAACAGGAAAAGATTAATCTTACTGAAGCTGAATTGTATTCGGCCCTGTTGGTATTTGACAATATAAACTATTCATCTTCTTATTTTGGCTTCAAATACTTTGTTTATTTCCTTGTAGTCCAGGCTGAAGCTTCACAGAGGTACTTGTGCTTTAGGAATGGCATTCTCCAATTTAGTAGTCCTGCTAAAAAAAAACCCATGCCGCCACTCGCTTCCCCTCCTGCTCCAGCTGGAAACACAAAAGGCAAAGATCATGGGTTGAAATAAGAAGAGTTTACTGGAAACAGCAATAAGCTAGGAAAACAAACAGTAACAGCAACAATATTAATAAAGGAAGTGTACAAAAGAGAGAGTGTGGAGCTTGACCCGACCACAGCCACGCCACCCAAACCACTGCCTCCAGTCGGGACCAGTGTTACCCCACTAGTCTGGTCACCACGCTTGCTTCACCAGGAAGGAATGCTCTTCTTCTTGGAGGGGACAGAGAGTCCCTTTCCCCAGCCCATAGCAATGACAGAAGGTGACACTGAATAACAGTAGGGTCTTGGCCATTCCTACAGGGCTCCAGGCTCCACTCCCTCACAGCTACTGCAAAAAATTCACTCTGTCCTTGACTGAAATCAGAACAATACTTAAGACATGCGACAAGTGGCAGACCAATAAGCAAGCTGAGACAATTCTCTAGAGATAAGTCTTTATACAACAGATGAATGTAAAATATATCTGCTGCATGAAAAGGCATTGCTTATTAATAAAACCAGTCTTAGGACATCTTAAAATCCTTGCTGTGATTTTATTCTAATAAAACAATCTCTGTTTATTCTAAACCAAAGAAATTTTAGCTTTTTTCATTCAACATTAAACTAAATGAAAAATCATTCGTAAATTATACCGATAAGACAAGATAATAGCTTCTTTATAAACATGGAGTTATTCCACAATTCCACATGGAAAAATTATTAACTAGAAAACTAGTTTATTTGCAACATAATTGCCAAAACCTGATCATTCTTCTGTCACGTCCTACCCCTGTGAGTATTAGTCCATCAGAAATAATGCAGCATACCTATTTATTCAGGGACCTGTTCCTGCTGAAAACTTGTCTCCTAACTTTCCTTCTGAAAAAATGCCAGCAAAAGGAGGCAGTCTGGGAAAATTTGGGGCAAGGGAAGAGGAAACAGATAGAAGAGCGCAGCACCTCTGAAGGACCAAGACTGAAATGCCATGGTACTGTAAGTGGTATTGGAGAGAGCCCATGGAATTTTCAGGAAAGCAACAGGAATTATAAACTGCAGGTTGAAAAAAAGCTGTACAGAAAAACACTTTTGAGGTTTTTAAAGGCAAGAAAAAAGTCAAAGACTGAGATGATTCATGCTTAATTGTCCAGAATGCTATATGAACTAGTCTGGGCAAAAAAGTATATTGTCTAGAGAAAAAGTTCTCTTTTAAGGAAAGATAAGATAGACACGCACGTTTGCCTTCTTTTCATGTTCTTAGAAAACTTTGTTTCTGCTGGCATTAGGAAAGTTGTCTCATCAGTCTGCTCCAGCATCCTTGCGGAATCTCAGGTGCCAGACCCGGACCATCACAGTAACCACGAGGATGCACAGTACAGTACAAGAGACAGTACAGAAGGTACTACCCAAAAATTACAGACAGAAATGTGATATCTTGTCCTGGTAGGCAAAAGCAGGAAAAGCAGGAAACTAAGGGATTTGTAGCTGGTGCTGCCGCAGACAGTACTGGATGCAGCTTAACCCTGTGCAATTAACTGTTCCATCTCTGCAGCACGACAAAATTGCTAGTTGCTTCGTACCTGTGACATGCAGCAACAGCCAAAAATCAGGAGAAGTTACTTATTCAGACACAGTGATTCTGTTATACCTGGGAAAGCAGTGAGAGGTCCCATAAACCCACAAGATGATGTGACCTGTGTACCAATGGAAAAAGGTTGCACCACATGTAACAGAAGAATTGAGTTATATTAATTTACACCCACATTTCTAACTCAAGTAACTACTCACAGGCAATCTATAGAAATTCTGTCCTTGCCATTTTCCCTTCAATCTAGATGTCAATAGGAGAATATAGCAAAGTATGCTGTTATTCCTTTTTTGTTATTTTATTGACACATCAAATCCCCGGAAAAAAACCCTTTGCTGTTTTAATGTTTAATAGTGGTAAATAATTTATGTACTCTTTTTATTTTTGTTTTTGTTTTCATGTGTGTTGCCTGAGGACAAAACTCAGGGTTATTATTGCTGGTACGGGGAGAAGCAATCCTTTGGGTATGATCTTTGTTTTCACTCTTTCTGAAACTCTCTGGCTCATTGACTGCAGTGATGCAGAATGCAAAGGTACCTGTCAATCACCAGGGATTTAAATCTATTGATCCCCGCTTTTTAACTCACACAAATTTTAATATAGTCTTGCATTTCCTTTTTGGAAAAGAAAACATGAATACAGAGATATGCAGAAGTACAAAAGAAAAAAAAAAAAAAAAAGGAGAAATTCAGTTTTCAAAGGCAAACAAAGCAGTGGGGTTGATCTGTTCCACATATTTCTCATTTATAAGCATGTGAGAATATAAGACCAAAAGGAGGCTATTTATAGTGCCGAGAGTGCTCAGGACTCCAAGATTTCATTTTCATCTGAATGGGTGCCTCACATCAGTCAATATCCAGGGAATATAATCACAGAATAATCCATTATGGGGGAATTGAGCCCTATCTTTGAAAACTTCAAACAACAATGCTTATTAGAACACAATTCTGTAAGGGTACAGTGAGAATTTTTAAAAAAAGAAAAACAGGCACTTTACTATGGTTAAAAAATGGGAAAAAATAGAAAATAAGATCGGGTAACTACCTTTATCCTCATGTAAATTAGATTAATTAGTATTTTTTTAATCTTTTGGGAAAAGCTGATAATAGGACCTACGTTGTTTATGCAAATAGTATCTAAATATGCAAAATGGACACCACCAGATTATAAATTAAACTTCAGCAAGATGATTAGCCTGATTCTATCTTTAGAAAGCAGAAAACATCATTAAAAACATTCACTCTATATAAATAAAAGGATAATCTCTTTTTTTGTAATATGTGGGGATAATATATACAGAAAATTAAACTTAACATCGGTTTAAATCTTTGTTTTCCTCCCATTTGGAATTGATTTTGAATCACTGGAAATTCTTTGACAAAACCCATCTTCCAGAGGATAAGCACAGTTTACTCTTTAAATAAAATAAACCAAATCTTTAGAGCAGCTAGAAGTCATCTGAATTCTGAGTTCAGTATGTAGCAATATCCTCCTTTCTGAAGAAAAACATGAAAAAGTATCTATATTGAAATAATTCCGTGGAATAAACAGAACACAGAACAAACTCATCAGGAAATATTCACAGAAGTTTGTCAGCTTATTTACTCATTCATTGCCTTTAGGGAAAAAGTGCAGAAAAACTGGGAGATAACATTTTACTCAACTATGAATTTTGTGCATATGCGTTAAATTGTATAAAGAGTAATGGTCTTGGTTGCTGAATTTTGGACTTCCTATGAACTGGTTGCCCTTCATAAATGACAAAATCAGTACAAAATCTTCATTCCTTTGAAGATTTGAATCAAAACTTTAAAATCAAGACACATTGAAAATGGAAATGGCCATATGATTGACCTTCAAAATCAAACTTACTTTCCTTCTTTCTTGTGTCTGTTATTTTAGTTTTATAAATTCCCTGTTCATTGTAATTCATAAAATAAAAAAGATTAAATATACAGGAGTAGATACATCACATAAAGATCTGAAGGAGCTGGGAAAAAATCAGCATGACCAAGTATGTTTGGCACAGGGAACAATCAATGTGCCACGCAAACTTGCATCAGCGGTGTGCCACCATGAATTGCAAAACTCAGTCTCAGTGCCAGTATCTGGTTTTGGAAGAATTGTTGATCCTAACTGTGAGAACTGCCAAAACTCTTCAACAAGAAAAGTGCAAAGCACAGCTTGATCCCCTTCATGTCAAATGTATAATCTCGTAGATGTAACCTAGGAATTTTATTTTCATTTTTCTATGAGCAAATAGAATGAGTTTTTCACAAAGCTATAAATAGAAGGAACAATAAACCAGTACACGAACAAGGAAGCTGTTCCTTCCTATGTCTGACAGTTTTATACTTCCAAATAGAGCCCTAATGGTATCAGTGGATACCACTTTCTTGTCCAAAAAGTTACTTCAAAAGGTATTAATTAAAAAAAAGTAGTCTGCTGTAATAATTCTGCAAGCTTCTAAGGTTAACAGGTTTAATATAGATTGGAAAAGTTGTGCATCTCAGTAAAAGGAAAATAATAAAAAAGAAATAAAACAAATTTGTACTTATGATAAGCTACACTTTATTTCAGTTTTCCATTTTCCTCAACTCTGCAAAACACATTAGTTCTGAGTTTCTGGGGTTTTGCTACTCACAGTCCAGCATTGATTTTACCCCTAACTAATACTTTAAAAATTTTAGCTTGAGAGTGACTTATTTTCAGTTTGTCAACCTAACAAGAATTGAAATAATGTTTTTCTTTATTTTTTGTGCAGTCTGCATTTGGACATTCTATTTTTAGAACAAGAGTGTTTTATTTAGACATCCATGAAATATTGCTATTTCAGATATTATTTTTTCTTCATCTTGACCTGCGAAACAATCCCAGACTACCTGCCCCAAAGCAAATTGGGGGTGGCAGAGATCTTTTCCTATCTAAACATGTGTCTTAAAATGATTGTGGTACTTAAGCATTTGGAACAGAGGATCAATATTACTGCCGTTATATGTACATGTCTTTGGAAAACATAGCTGCTTTGAAAGACATGGTAGGCAAAAAGAGAATAAAGAAGAGAATTAGATCTAAATAGGTTTTCTTTAGTGATTATGGGATGTAAGCACTAGGAACTTCTGCTCAGTGCTGCTAACCATTTCACTGCTGTCTACCAATAAAACAACAAATAGGAGTTAAAAAGGCAACATGGCAAGTAGTAATACTACAGCAATTAAAGTTCTCAGATGTAAGAATATGCAAGTGTTTCTCAACATAAATACAAGTTATATTTTCAGATTTACAGCTGGATGACTTGGGATGAGAGTATTTGACTGCCTTTCAATAACTCAAGTACTCTGCAGTCATACTGTCCAACTCACATAGCATGAAGAAGTATAAACAGGGAAAGAATATTAAAAGCAAAGATCAGCTTCCACTCTGGAAAGACAGCTAAACCAAATAAATTGCAGTTTATAATAAGATCATATTTATCCCTAATATCCAATCCAGCAATAATCAATAGCTCCATTATATTTGGACATAGAGGCACAGAAATAAATACCAGACCCAGAGTCCACTGGCAGCTTT
This sequence comes from Edolisoma coerulescens, assembly GCA_013397115.1. NCBI lineage: Eukaryota > Metazoa > Chordata > Aves > Passeriformes > Campephagidae > Edolisoma > Edolisoma coerulescens. Next base: position 213,825 of record VWZW01000314.1, on the reverse strand, counting down.
CTGAAGTTCACAGTGGCAAGGTGTCCAAGCACTAGACCAGCTGTATCTAATGTTATTAACTCCAGCTATGTTCCAGGAAAACAAAAAAAATAAATGCTTACTAATAACTCCACCATGACACAGCTTCTGGTTTCTTCAGGCAGCATTTGTGATCTGCATCTCTCTCCCATTCTGCCCAGTCTAGTATCCTCTATGATTTTTGATAGTGGGCTTTTTAGACAGTCTTGAGGCTACCTGCCCTGTCTGCTTGCCTGATTTGATAAGGAAGCTCAGTAGCCCTCTGTAAATTTGTACCAGCTGAGGAGAGATTGAAAATTGATTGTATCAGGTGAGGTGCTAGAAGCTTCTCTTGAGACTCTGACATCGGTCACAGATCTCTACAGCTGATAGTACCAGAAGACTTGATCCAGGTAGTAGGAGAGCTTTCCTTCATGTTGGAGATGGCCAGATTGACTTGGCAAACTGGCAAGATCTTTCACATCACTCATGGGAAGGGTAGAACTAGCCCCCGTTTCTTAAAAAAAGCACTGACACACAAAAATACAAGATAATTGCGGCTTTTAGCATTTCAGAGGCTCCTCCAAGTGGGTTTGTGAGGAGCAATTCATAAGAGAATGACGTACAGGTTCTCTCAGCCCATCTGTAGGACAGGTGGCTTTTACTCAAAGTTGGGGGCTTTGTGTTTACATACAGCATCTCAGGGTATAGGGACTTGCATTTTTGGTTGTATTTTTTTGGTTTTAGTTTAGTTTTTTAATCAATTTTTTATAAAAGTCCTAACTAGACTTCTTGTTGGCAGACTGAAAGACTCCAGTGAGCTGGTGAAGGATCAGGAGAGTATGGTAGTGACACACTTTCCACTTTTCAGGATTTTTATTCACAAAATAATTAAACCATTCAGCCACAAAATAAAAAGCTTGGGTTCTATTCCCTGCTCAGATAAAATGAAATCAGAGCATCATCTCACAGTGAATACATTGATTAACTTGTTTTCTGGCCCCTGGAACTTTATATTATTCAACTGCCACAGCTTCTTCAACCTTATATTCTATACTGCCACAGCCTCATTGTATAGAATGGAAACTAGTTTCTGTCTTGATGCTTTAATAGCAGCTTTAAGACATGGATTTATCACTCCTTAGTCTGAGGAAGGACAGGAAACTAGATCACCTACATATGTTTAATAATTTTAAAAAGAAAATTATTTGCCTTTGTTAATATCTGTGTACAAGATATGTCTAAAGCACACCGGCTTTATCAGGCTTGAGGGGATCTGAAGTGCTGCTGCTGCAAAGCCAATTGGATGGTGAAACCATCAGATGTAGACAAAGTAGTGCCCAGCTGTAAGTGCTTGTAGAGGTGGCCAGCTCTTGATTTTGCACCTGGGCATCTAAAATTTGCCTCATTCTGAGTTAAGAAGAACAAGCCTTTCTTGATGCTGGTCCAGATTTGTCTTTGTAACTCGACTGTTTCTAACCTAGCACCTCTTCATCAAAGACAAACACATATGGAACAAATAGGTCAGCGCTTTGTTTGACTATCACAAGATCATTTTACACTACTCCAGATTTGCCAATGGAGCAGTAAAAAAGGAAGATTTTCTCGGCTATGTAAATTCTTTAAAAGCTTACTGGAATTACATATAAGATCTAATGAGAATTGTTTCAAATATGCAGAAATAAACAGAGTTAATGTGCTTTAGAAAATTTTACTGTTTCCTTGGGAATAATCTGCATAGAAAAAAGGAATTAAAATCTGCAGAAAGTGTTCACCATGCAATTGCTAGCCAGTTAAGTCAGACTAGAGGCAATGGTGTTAAGAGATGGGTGGTCAGTGGTAGTCATTTATTTTTCTCAGTTTCACAATAACTAAGGCATTTAATGGAATGGAAAAGATGCTCAGTCTGAGTTCTCAGATTCTGATGGGAGGATGTTTTCATTTGAAAAGTAACTGCAGAAGCATTTATCAGTAGTATAAAAAATCATACATATGAAGTTGAAGAAATCATGAAGGGAATTCCTACTAACTCTTACAAGTTTTATTACAAATGAAGTTCCATCTTTGATGAAAGTTGAGATCAAGTCCAAATTAAGAACTTGTACCTTCTAGTGTTTTTTATTCCATCTGAAATAATTAGTTAACTGGCATCAGGGAGAGTGTGTGGTGATCTAGTACATGATCTGCCATTGATAAGATGTCTTCTAAGCCCTTAGCCACAAAGGAAATGTGAACTTCCATGTGTAAGTTGCATGAGTACATGAAATTCATAACTACTGTAAGGTTCTCACATAAAAAACCCTGTAAATGCAAAAGTAATTTCTTTTTTTTCATTGCAGTCCCCTTTGTACCTTTCCTTTTCCCAAAAGAGAGAGAAGTAAAGAACTTTTCCATAGTCCTAATTTTACCAGGCTTCCTCTAGGCTGTCCATTTCTTGCTAATTAAAGATCTCCGGGGTCTCACTGACAGGTCCAGAGGCTCCAGTAAGTGAAAGAGAAACAATTGATTATTATACTGTTATAATAAGTTATTAAAATATTTAAAGAGAACCTCAGAGCCAAGTGTGCAGACTATCTTGCCGCCAGACTGCTTGATTCTATCTGTCTCTACAGCAGTTTTGTCTTGGAAACAGCTAGCTGGAGCAGTCCACAAAAGACAGGAAAAACTGGATTAAAACGTAAGTGCCACAGATGATCAAGGGTTAAGTTATAAGTTCTGTATTGACCGTGTTTGTTAGCATTGCCCAGAATTTGGACCTTCATCATGGTACCAAATTTAAAAGTGCCAACCTTGTAGCAAAATTTGGACTCTGGACAAAGGTAGGGCCTAAACCCAATAGAAGGTACAGCTTTAGATAATTTAGCACCTCACTTTCAGGTATCTGGCATCTTCAGTGGGATCCACATCTTCCTACATAAGCAGCCCTTCACAGAAGCATAACTAAAGGACTCTCAAAGGACATGGTGCTACAGACAGTTTCTGTTCAGCTATCCAGAATTTCAAAAATCTAGATTGTTTTATTGGGCCTCTAATGAAGAAGTTTGATCATTTTCTGCCTGATATTAGCCATGTGTTGTATCTGTAGACAGCATGAGAATCAGAGAAAATGGGTATGGCTGTGGCCCTTACCAGGTGTCTGCATATCTCAATTTGGTCTTTGATGCACTGTCCGAAGGGGTCTTTGGAGCTGAAACTCTCCCCTCTCCCACATACTCTATGTTTTGGTGCTTGCTCAAAGCCTGGATACAAGACTAGTTTGAACTTCAGTGCAAGTAGTCATAACGACAGAATATGAGAACTGTTGGAACCCTAGATTCTGATGTTTTTAATCTTTCTATGCTGAAAGACAATGATCCCCAAAAATACACTGCATTTGACCTGAGACCTTTGGAGAGACTGCCAAAACTATATGATAGCAGTGAGATGGCTGCTGTGTGATTGAAAATAATATGTTATATCACTGGGTGGAATATATAGAAGTGTAGAATTTTTGTATAGTGATAAGTAATATAGTAATAAATAATATGAATGTAACAAGATGGAGGATTTTGGGTGTGGGCTAATTTCACTTCTCTTCCTTCTTCTTCACAAACTTAAGTGCTTTAGTATTGGTTTAAAAATACCGCAATGCAGAGCCTAGCAAAATTAGTTATTGGAAGTAGATTAGTAAACATTTTATAATTGGGTGATTTGGACCTTTAAAGACCTTGGAAGAAAGAATTCGTGGCCATTTTTCCACCTTGTTAACTGGAGAGCATAGGCTGTGTGACTGTAACATAAATAAGAATATAATAAACAAGTCCGAACAAGAAGCTTCAGTCTCTCTCTGCGTTTTCATCCAAAACCTGAGTGGAAGAACCAGACTGGACAGGGAAAAGAAATAATTAGGAAGAACCCGTCAGAGAACTAAATTGTGGCTTCTTGGCAGATTAGGGCCACACAAATCATGTCTGACACTATTTTCCTTCCTTTTTGTCTTGAGCTCTTATGGTTATACGGCCAGACAAGCAATTTGTTCAGGCAGCTGACTTGGCTTAAAAAATATTTTTTCCAGGTTAGCTTTTGACTGACCATTCACAATCCGATGGCAAGAATCCCAAGGATGAACTTCTTTTCACTGGGATGGCTGACAAAAAGAGTATAACTGCTCTGTAAGGTGCATGCAGTCTCTGGACAGAAAGATCTGTTTATTGCATCAAACTTTCTTGAAAGCTAATTTTGAGGTAACAGACCTAGGAAAATGAAAGCATCAGTTTTGACATCTGAAGGTAAATTGTTAAAATACCAATATATGGAAGACTATGTAGCTAATTAACTTTTACAGCCAATATATAGGCAATTAACTTTTTCACATTTACCATATGTTTATCCTCCTGCAGGGAGTATTTCCAAGAGGAAATCATAATGGGAAATAGCTCTGCTTTTATATGAGAATAAGATCTGTTGATGACAGCTACAAATTCTTACATAGCTCATGGTATCTTCAAGAGATGGTGCTGTTGAAATCTAACAAGTGAAATGTAGGAATTCAGCAATTAATTTCACGATTTCACAGTGTTCATTTCCATAGGTGGTTAACTATAAATGATCCTTTGTCTTTTCCTTAGAACAACTCAAAGCAAGCAGTATCAGCAGTACCCAGGAAAGAACAGCACATCAATTCAACAAGCCTCTAGCTGAATTAATTGCCACACAGAGGTACAATGTGTTTCTAAGCTCCCAGATTGCTCCTCTCCAGAATAACCACATATTATACAGTAAATGTATAGTCCCAGGTCATGGCTTAAGCCTTTGTTGTTGTGATGAAAACCTGTACTCAATCTTTTTTTTAATGTCGGGACTTGTCCCCTAAAATACTGATAAATATCTGCTCTTACCACACAACTAATTGTGGCAAATTTTTCAGTTCTAGATAATTATCACACTACTGGCTAGTTCTCCTGCAGTCCTTCTCTCTTCACTGTAACCAGAGAGGAGCACTGCAGTCATCTTGCAAACATCTAAAGCTATTAAATGCAGAAAAACTTTACTGGCAGTTCATAATGCTGTCTTGAAATTATAAAACTAAAATGCATAAATTAATGTGTCGACCAACTGTAAGGTCTGTGACTGCTTTTGAGCTATGTGTAGCTCCCCAGCTCATTTTGCAGTCCTAGTCTCTCACTCAAAGAACTGTTAGAACACACTGAAGTCTCCTTTTTTGCACCTGTAATAGCAAAAGAGGGCTGTGAAGGCGCCCAACTCTTTCCCAGACACGCAGCTGGAAGATGCTGGACTCCTGGGTCTCACAGCAGGATTGCCACCTCCGTGGCTGGGTCACTGCTCTGACAGGGCTTGTGTGAAGGAAAAGTCCTGTTGCCATTTTCCAAAGAGCCCTCCTTGCCCTAGTGGTGATAGTGGAAGGAGAGATATTTGCTTGGGTGTTCAGGCAAGTTCTCAGACCAAAGGAAATGGAATGAAAGGAACGGATGATGAGGAATTAGCTACTGCTGCAGTGAATTGGTTGTTGTTTATCACTGTCCAGAATTGAACAGTCAGTCCATCATTAAATAAGACTTGCTACAAAAGATGCAGCAGTGTTTGCACACTGGGCTGATTTTATTATATTTTTAAAAATTTATTCCAATAAAATCGCTTAGACATTTATTTGATTAACTATGACATTTATCCTGGGGTAGCAGTAGCAGAATATTTATTGGAAGGACTGAGAAGAAGAAAACAAAGGATTATCTTAGTTATATCTGCCTTAATCTTTGATCCTAGAATTGAACTGTATTATTAAAAATATTATTTAAAATATCTGACATGGTTTCTAACCAAGTATATAACTCTTAAAATACTAATTTTACAATTAACAGTATTTAAAAATTGTGAAATTTTCTGATTTCAACACTATGATCTGACAATGAAAATATAATATCTAACATAAATAAGATAGCATTTTTAAAATGTTTTTTTAATACTAAATGCTTCTCCAGATAGCTGTGGGAAATGCATTTCTCATGGGTCAAAATGCTGTGCCTCCTCCCATTTCTTTCTGAAACATGATAATGTAATATGCTAATCTGACTAAAATAATACACTTTCTTTTTGTCATATGAAAATATTACTTTCATTTTCAAGTTATTGAGCTCCGTCTGGTTTTAATGAGATAAATATTCAAAAGAAACAATATGTTAAAATTCTTAATTTAAAAATATGACATATAAATTATTTTTTAGTTTGAAGACAGAACAACCCATTCAGAAAACATAACTTTTAATGTTTTCATTTAAATTAGTCTAAATTAGCAAATTATTTTGACTACTCCAAAGTGTCGCTTCTTGCTGAATTAAGCACTGACATTCATCATATATCAACATATTAATTCATTATTTCAGCAAAATTATTTTCTATCTCCCTTGTTTAGAATATTCTCTAAATATTTCATTTTGGAAAAATAAATTCTCAGTACTAAGTGTTTAAATTTGAATGTCTTGAAACACTTGATGATAGAAGAGAATATATCTTTATGACTTAGGAGTTTCTCAAAGCACACTGTTAGATAAGATTTAAATCCATAATTTTCTTGATAAACTGCATAAATAATCTGGAAACTGATCCTGAATTCAAACAGGGCACACTTCTCCAAATTCTGCACTACTTCACCAAAATAAGAATGATAGTCTTGGTAGTATCATGCAAAAGTGTATCAGGATCAAGGCTAAACAACAGTGACTAACAATGCAGTTGCAAAAAATGTAATTATTGTATTATCAAGAAATACAAATAGGAACACTGTCCCAATGGCACACGATGTACCTCTTTCTGCTTTTTGGTGGAGTTCCTTTCTGTGTGGTCGTGGCAGAAATGCTTTCGCCTGCACTGTAGAGTAGATATACACCAGGTAGAGAGTCCAGAAGGCGGCAGCTGTAATACTCCTTTAATGAAATGCTCCCGTAATGCAGTGCAAGCATGTTAAGGTACAACTGTGAGTGCTAGATGTGAAGAAAAACATTTTCCATCTGTTTAGTACACAATCTGTGTGGGGTTTCATTTTAATTTAAGAGATTTACTTTACAGTATGAAAATGTCCCAATTTAAACACTGAGGAAACTACAGAATCTGCGTTCTGGAGCTTTTAAAGGACATATATTGGTCAGGGATTATGGGTAGAGTTTATGGAATCTTCCTCTTATTTTAATGGAAATCAAGAACAAAACCAGAAATATTTCTAGATACTTGCAATCAAATTTATTTCCACACTTTTTGTCTGTGAATATCTTTTCAAAGGTAGCACATTAATCACAATAACAAAACCAGGCATTTAAAACTGCCTTGAGACACACTGAGAATAATTTTTGACATTTAAGTATGTGCTTACCCTTTTGTTCCATAACATTTACAATAAGCTTATGTTTTTTTCTCCTCAGGTTTCATATCTACAGTAACATAAAAGCAAATGCATTTGTTAATTATGCATTTATTAGGTGTGTTTGTTAATTAATCTTCAATATAAAACGGCAAGGAAACTTAAGGTCTGCAGTAAAGACATTTGCAAATTGGAATTGGAGCCATCAGAGAACAACTGTCTACATGACAGTCAAAAGCACTCTTTTTTTCAATTTTCCAAGTTGATTTTAATGGCTGTGTCAGAAAAAAACCTATTCATCTCTCAAAAGTGCCTGTAAGAGAACTGAATTAGTCTTTTGTCATGAATTTTCTGAAATGAACTGAATGAGCACTCAGCAGTTGTGGATGTTAAGGCCCAGGCAGAAAATACAATGCTGGAGTTCCAAGTTCAGGAGTTGACTCTTGTTCACTTCTCAAATAACTTGGTGCAATCTTGCTTTAATCCTACATACAATTTTTCATTATGGGGTTAACTCTTGCAGTTCTCTGCTATGGCAATTTGTTTGGCTCAAGTACTCTTGATGTTTGTTGTCTCAAAAAGCAATTCAAGACTTTCCACTAATTAGCAAAATTTTAAAAAATATTTTATTTTTCTACTTGGATTTAGGCAGAAAAATATTTTGCAAAAGATAGGGATATAGCTGCAGATGACCAGTCTGTTTTATTTTCACTGACATAATCCTCAGTCTTTCAGAACAAAGTCATCTGCTGCATAGAATGTGTGACAAGTGAAGATTCATTTTACATATTTAGCAAATATCCGCATTCTTGCTGTCAAAGTGTCATTAATGGACACTTCGTTTCCTGAAATAATTCTTCCACTTCACTTTGAGATTGTGTCCAGCCCTAAGTACTCAGTTGCATCAAGGGCTTATTCCTGTGCTCATTTATTTAAAACCAACTACTAATGATGAAGTTCTTTAATTGCTGGCAGCCTTTCTCATTACATTGCTTTAGGAAAAAATGCAGAAAACTGATCACTGAATAAATGTTTCTTAATAATAGTGAAACACACCAGGAACGTGCATCTTTGTCTTCTGTTATGTAGAAGATACACAGAACACAGGTACAACTTTATTTGGGAAAGCAAATGGCTAAGTTAACTTTGGAATAAAATTAAATAGAATCCCCAAAAGTCATAGCATGCACTAATCCACAGGGGAATCCTGATGCTGGATTTATTTCTTGATACATGTAGCTGAAGTACGCATCTATTATGGTTTGTCTTTTTCTCATTTGGACTTGGTTTGACAAAACTGAGATTTTAAATGTTGTTATATATCCTTTTTTCTTCAATTCACAACATTATAAGATTTGAAGAATGAGAACTGCCACTCTTCACATTTGTTTCTGAAAGTCTTCCATCGACATGTCACGTCCTTCATATGACTTCTGCTGAAAACATTCCTCAAAACCTAATACCTTAATTTATTACCTTTTGTTGCCTCATTCACAGAATCACAGAAGCACAGAATTTTTAGGGCTAGAAAGGACCTCTGAAGATCATCTAAACCAATCCTCCCGCCAAGGCAGGGTCACTTAGAGCAGGTTACACAGGAACGCGTCCAGGTGGGTTTTGAATATGTCCAGAGAGGGAGTCTCTGTGACCCCCCTTGTCAGCCTGTTCCAGTGCTCTGCCACCCCCAGTGTAAAGAAGTTCTTCCTCGTGTTGAGCTGAAACTTCCTGTGTTTTAGTTTATGGCCATTGCTCCTCATCCCATCACTGGGCACAACTGAAAAGAGTCTGGCACCATCCTCTTGGCACAAACCTTTGAGATATTTATGTGCATTGCTGAGATCCCCTCTCAGTCTTCTCTAGACTAAACAGGCCCAGCTCCCTCAGTCTCTCCTCATAGGAGATGCTCCAGACCTCTCATCATCTTTGTGGCCTCCTGCTCCAGGAGTTCCTTGTCTTTTTTGAACTTTCATTCCAATGAGATTGCAGATTAGGCAGGACTGTAGAGAGGAGTCTTTAAAAAAGGATAGAGGTGCACAGCTTTTGCACCCAGATTTTACCAAATATTTTTTGCTATAATAGGGGCAATTATTTTTTTAAATCTGTGCATATTGTATTTATCAATTTAAATTAGGAACTAATGAACCTAGGTGCTGTATATTTAATCCTTTTTTATCCTATATTTCTCTCTTTTCCATACTTCATTCTTACTTATTAGCTTGATCACTGTTTCTGTTCTATGACTTTATAGCAGTTCACTACTTAGAGACTTCATAAATCAGAAGTTTTTTTTCATATTCAATTTAATTTGGTGTAATTTTAATGTGGTTATTTATAGGTATAGTATTATTAAAGTTGTGGTGCAATTAATTCAAATAATTTTACAGCAAAGGCTTTTTTTCATGTAAAGAAGGCATGTCCATGTTGTTTTTAAAATAGGTAGTGAACAACAGGAGACAAATCTTTGGGTTTGATTTTTCTTCAGCTCTATTGTGCACCAGCTTTCCTTTATTTCTATCATTCATTTTTTAATTAGTTGTATTTCAACAATAATTAACAGTTATAAGTAACTTGAAACAAACATTCCTAACAATGCTAAGAAACAAAGAGAGAATCTTGAACAGTTTAGTGGGGGTTGCCTGAATGTATTGATGGGTAGGTATTCAAGGTAGCACAAAATGAAGTTCAATGTACATATATAGACCTCTGAAAGACAAATAGCTTATATTTGAGCTTAGAATAGGCAGTCAGATAAAGGACTCAGAGAAGCAGGAAATATGATTTGCAAGAGCACTTAGAATGAATATTTTTGGCCAATATTGCCATTTTCAAGGCAAAAAAAGATTGTTAATGAAAGTGAGACATAAAAAAATGAAATCAAGTTGTTTACTTGTTTTCTTTTGCAGATGGATAAGAAAGGCATCAGCTTAGAAACATTATGCATAAGAAATCTGTAAGTAATAAAGGCAGCCATCTATTTATTAGCTATAACTGACATTATATCCAATTCTCTGGCAAAAGTTGTGTCAGTTATTTCCTGTCATACAATTGTATTGCTTTCTTCCGCTGCCTTTCTGTACATTTAGGCTTCATTATTCACTTTTGATCTTTTTATTGACCAAGTGACCTTCAAGGCTCATGGAACTGGCAGAGGCAGTTGGGCTGAAGTGGGAGCTGAACATGAAATGCAGGCAGGGGCAGACCTTGGAGGCACGACTGGAGCCTTAATGGGCCGGTGCCAGGGTGGACTGCACTGGCTGCATGACAATTGCCAAGGAACCGTGCAGAATGCACAGTCTCAAAATTTTCCTCGAGGTGAACCAGGAAAGTCATTTGAAAGCAGCCTGGGAAGAGATATGGCTTAGAGTAGAAATGAAGCCTAAATCTAGTCCACGGCGTGGATTAATGCGAAGAGGAATGCATTGCTTCAAGGCTGACCGGACTGTCCCACGGATCAAATGCCAGTCAGGGCTGTAGTTAGACAGCTGAAGCTACATCTACAATGCTCAAGAGAGAGATTAAAGATAAGTAAAGTCTGATTTATGGTTTCAGTTAGGGACATGGTTATTTATAATACAACATTCTTGTTTGATGTTCCTGTCTATATTTAATTTTATTTCTGATAGTGGTATCTCTTGTTGCTGTTATTCTTCCAAGCCCTGCTCATTTTTCCTTTCCTAGTCATCTATAATATATTTTTGTGAGGTTCTGCCTAGACATAAATATTTTCACTTGGTCCATGTCCATTTAACCTAAAGGAACAGCTACAGAAATACAGTTCTACAGAGGTAACACTAAAGTGCTGGCATCTTCTAAAATATTTTTTAATATCACAACAGGAAGTAGTTAAAATAATGCATGTTTAAAATATAGGTAGCTTAGTTCTAATTCACGTCTTTTAACAGTTTAGCTTTGTTGGGAAAATTCAAAACTTCTCTGGATCGTTAATAGAGGCCAGTTTAAGATTATTGGAGAGAGAATGCCCATTCAAAATATGATCTGAAGATGGTTTGCATTTTAATTGAAGAATGCTAAGAGGAAGGTGCCATATATTGGAAACTTTCAGATGCAGTAGTTTGGCAGAAAAAAAAAAAAAGAGACTGCATTTATGGAACAAGAAAGCGAAGCTATAGAGATCAGCATAAAAGGTAGCTGGCTGACTTGTCTAAATAATTATAAAAAATTATAAAAACAATGGGTTATTTAAAGTACTTAAAAAGGAAGTGATTATTTTGTTGCACCCTCAACAGCATGAAATTAATCAGTTCAGTAGGACTGAATAATTCTAAAGGCATTGCTTAAATCTTTCACAGTTTAAATGTCTGAAAATTAGGTGTCCAAGTTGGAAATAGCCATCCTAAATTCGGTTTTGGTGATGATGGAAAGAAAGTAATCTGGCTTGTCTTACATATCTGTCTTAGGGCGAGCTACATTGTTCTTTGCAGCTTTCTTTCACTCTGCCATCAATAAAAATTGATGAGGATGACAGATCTAAATAAAATTTGGATATCCATAGCTGGGTGAGAATAATACCCCTTGCCTTACATCTCCCACCCATATTCATAAAATGAAGGCCTGTATGCACATCCATCTCATACTTCAAAGTGGAATATTTTCCCTCACCAAATACATTTTTTCTTTCAGCCCTTTCAAATTTGGTTGCACCATGGAGCAGAAAGAGCACTGTGAATAGAGAGCTTTAATGGGACTCAAAAGAGACAGTTTCTAGTTCTTCAAGAAACAGGTAAATGAGTAGACAGTAAACTTGAAAGAATAGGTAAGTCATCTGTGAAAATGGGATAAACTAAGAAGGAAATAACTGGTTTTTTGAGAGAATTTAAAAAAGGAATATTTATAAAATATTTAATAAAAATAAACTAGAATTACTGCATTCTTTTGAAAACAGTGGGGTCCCCCCCCTCCTATGGTTAAGAATTTTTTATATGTATTTATATTGTTTAACTGGTTTTTAAAATTATTATTATTGTCATTGTCTACAATCATTTTTGGTGAAAGACTGTGGAGAGAATGGAGGGAAAGGGTTCTCAATAGGTCATAGAATCATAGAACGGTTTGGGTTGAAAGGAATCTTAAGGATCATCTAGTTCCAATCTCCCTTCCTGGGCAGGGATGCCATTTACTCAAAGGCCTGTCCAACCTGGCCTTGAATGCTTCCAGGCTTGGGGCATCCACAGCTTCTCTGGGCAACCCGTTTCAATGCCTCACAACTCTCTAAGTAAAGAATTTCTTCCTAAGATCTTCCTAACAATCTAAACCTGCCTAAAACCATTGCACCTTGTCCAGTGTCACTATCTGCCCACATAAAAAGTTCCTCTCCCTCCTTTTTATAAAACCCCTTAAGGTACTGGGAGGGAGCAATGAGGTCTCTCCCTCCTCTTCTTCAGGCTGAACAATCATAATTCTGTCTGTTTTCATAAGAGAAGTGCTCTATCCCTCTGATCATCTTCATGGCCCTTCCCTGGCCAAGCAATAACAGGTCCATGTCTTTGTTTTGCTGATGACCCCAGAACTGTACACAGTACTTCAGATGGGGTGTCCCTAGGGCAAAGTAGGGGGAAAATCCCCTCACTTAACCTGTTGGGCACACTTTTTTTGATGTGATTGACCTTCTGGGCTGTGAGCGCACACTGTCGGCTCATGTTCAGCTTCCCATCCATGACAATCCCCAAAACCTTCTCCACAGGGCTGCCCTCAATGACTTCTTCTCCCAGTCTCTACTCATATCTGGGATTGTCCCACTCCAGGTGCAGCATCTTGTACTTAGACACATTGGATTTCATGAGATTCTTGTGGGCTCACTTCTCAAATTTGTCCCTATCGTCGCATCCCATCCTTCTGTTGTGTCCTTGAAGACAGCTTCATAAGGTGAAGGAGTTTTGACAGTGTGAGAGAGCACTGCTCTTACCAGGATATCCCTTGGTTTAGTGAAATATGTGCAGCATATGCATACGGATATTTTTCACTTTCTTTTGTACTTTTTTTTTTTATTTTTTCACTTTCTTTATCATTCAGTTTGATTATGTTCCCCAGATAAACAGAAAATTGTGTGATCCCATGAGTTCTTCTTTCCATCAGTATAGGTTAAAATAATGTTCACGTTTTCAAATCTGGGTAGGCTTTTGTAACTGTCTGGCTGTGATGTTTCAGTGCTGTGCATTAATCTGAAAGCTAGGTGTCAGGGGAAAGTTCAAATACATGAAGAAAGTTCCCAATGTGTACAAAGTTAATAAACCAAGGCTAAGCTAGTTAGAGTTACTTCAGCATAAGCTAAGAGCCTCTATACAAGCAGCTACCACAAATCAGGTGAGATGGGTGAAACTGTTGCACCCCAACTTGTTCATTTATATAAGCCCTTTACTGTGCTTTGAAAGCTGCTTTTTGATATAGTAAGCATCATAGGTTGTAAATGCATAATTAATACACTATTTCCCTGCTATGTTTTACTGTTCAATTTTCTCTGCCTGAACTGCATTAAACTACTGCATTTAAAAAAAACCAAAACATTCATACTCATGGTTGAGTTATGTTGATTTAATTTAAAGTTCTCAACTGATTTATATTATTTTGTTCAGTGTTAGATTACTAATGTGTATGTACAGTGATACATAGCAGTGATAAAACATTGTGTATTAATAATGAGTCAGCCTATAAGTAGTTCATTTAAAAGTCTTTGCATGGTACACGACCCAAGTTTTCAATTTATACTTTCTTTAGCACACAGCCTGCTAAAGTTTCATATACAAGTTTTATGTAACTGGTCACTAGTGGCAGAGTGCATCATTTCTTAACTCCAAGCTTGCTGCCTGAACAAAGTTTAGATCTTTAGGACATGCCTTCTTCACACTGCTCTGATGCTGTTTACTCAGTGTCACTTGTGTATTTTGTGCTGCTTAGCTGTGTTAGACTTCAAGTGAACTTGCTTTGAGCTTGCCAGTTTTACCCTAAGCACCAGAGACTAAAAAGCGATTCAGGCTCTTCCACTTCATCAGTGAACTGCAACATAGCTCAAGCAAAATCATTTTCCTTAAGTGCAGCATGATTAAAGTGTTTTAAATGTCCTGGACATGGGTAGTGTTATGAAAGGGAAGACTGGACTGCCCTGTAAGATGTGGTCCCACAGAGTTTACATACAATCAACACCTACAGTCTGCACTGCCCACACTTCTGTTTCCACCAGGAATGTCTGAATTAATGTAGGGCTGTGATGCAGCTCACCAGTGTGGTGTCTTAGTGAGAAACTAAAGGTGTTGCTTGCACGCCCTGGGGAAGAGATAAGGGCTTGCAGGTATGTTTGAGACTGCAAGATGTCCTTGGATTGTGTTGAAGGATGTGAAGAGTGGAGGAAAGCAATCCTAGTATAGAGTTGTTCCTATGTTTTGAGAACTGGCTGTACCCCTCCTCCAGCTCAGGTTTAATCTTGGAAAAAAGTGAGCTGGTACAGTTGAATAGTGAGCTACTGGGGTGTTTCGATTATGTGGTGGGATAATCAGGAGTGAGTGCTTGAGTCTTCTCCCTAGCCTCTTGTGCTTCCCAGTGTAGACAACATGTAGTACTTTAGGATTCGGGAAAAAATAGGTATCCTGAATCATGCTATTAACCTAGTACCTATTTGTAAAAAGGTCTGAACTTTGCCTTTTAGGCAAATATCGTGATTCCTTGATAGCTTTGACATGCACTTTCACACTGTCACAGGGGTTATTACCTTTCATCCCCCTGAGGGCCTAAGTGAGACACGATACTACTGCCATGAACCAAAAAATAGCAGATCCCAAGCAACAATTGCCTCAGTTTGTTTACCATTTGGAAAAACTCTCCAATATTTAGATAAACAGACTTCAAGGAGCTCATGATCCTATTCTCCTGCCAGAGCTGGTAATGAAAGCACAAATCCTCTCTCTTCCTCTTTCTCCTTCTTCTGTTTCTCCTTCTTTTTGTCTGTGAGGTTTCTGGAAGACATTATTAACAACTCTGTTACTTTGTCAAACCCTGAGAGATTTTCTCCAAACTGCCAAACTTGCAAAGAAGCTGGAGGAAGCTGTTCTGTCTAGCTTCAACCAGAATAGCTTATCATTAAAATTAGACTGGCATTGTCCTTGTCTAGTAAATACAGAACTGACAGCCTGTGGTGTATTACACTGTGTGCTGCTGCCTTCTCTGGTAAAACAGATGGTTTTTAAACACCAAATGAACAAATAGTCTTTCAAAGGCAGATTCCCTTCACAACGCAGTGTTTGTTGCCCTCATTACCCTCTCTGATATCACTTCACCAAGATATATATATATATATATATAAAAAATATGTTTAAATTGCAGTAAAAAATTATTTTGAAATTTTAGTTATGAACCAGAGGTTATACCAGTAAATTCAGCAGACTCTGGGAACTCTCAGGAGAGGCTGAGGTCAGCTGTAGAGCACAGCATTAGGAAGGATGAATCACTTCTATCCTCCCATTTATCAAGGCTGATACCCATGACAGGCTGAAGGAGAACCAACAGTTGTGGGGGAATATTTAGCCTCTAAATTAAACGAGCATTTTGCATGTTTGCTCTCAGTACCTAAAACTGCCTTTTCCCCACTCTTTCTTTTGTCAATAC
Organism: Edolisoma coerulescens; assembly: GCA_013397115.1. Classification (NCBI taxonomy): domain Eukaryota; kingdom Metazoa; phylum Chordata; class Aves; order Passeriformes; family Campephagidae; genus Edolisoma; species Edolisoma coerulescens. Next base: position 197,864 of record VWZW01000314.1, on the reverse strand, counting down.
TGATAAAGCATCAGCCTAGGTCCATAGCACCAGTCCAGGTTTGTTTTCAGCCTTACAAACTTGCTTTCTGTTTAGATATTTGAGAATTTTTTATTTACTTTCAGAATTACATGTTAGGTACGTTTGTAAATCTTAGACTTCATAGATGAGGAAGACTTGAGCTTAAATACTGTAATGAAAGGAATTTTGGTCTGTCCCATCCAGTGCAAATAAGACCAAGTGATCAAATTCTCAAATGCAGTTACACTTGATCTTGACAGGACATAGGATTATGGATACTGCTGCTCATGTAGTGCTGCCTGGAATATCTGTAAGCATTCAACTGCTTGGCAAGGAAATACCTTGTATCATTAATACTGTGGAGTCATGGTATGTATGAACCTTAAAAAAAAATCCACAGAACAGGAAAAATATTTCAGATTTAAATTTCTAAATCTTGTTGTTATACAGGCTGGTTTAAATATTGTACAATTGCAGGTGAATCAGGAAAGAGGGAAAATATTAACAGATTCTTTGTTTCTTTTGACCTCAGCTTCCCTGATGCTGATTAAGGAAGTTTCTTCTGGGGTAGCAGGCCAGGAGTTATCAGATGAAAAAAATACTATAGGCAAACATGGCATAATTATTATGTCACCAGTCACACAGTAACACACTCTCAAAGGAGACTATATTGCAGTATTCATTTACAAGATCTTTTAACAGTCGTGTATGATAAATGTCATTTTGATTTGGTCTGGTATCCTGCTTTGTCTTGAGATGATAATTCCTCGCATTTTAATTTTATTAACGTAGCAAGTTAGAAAATGGTGTTCTGGATCCACATAGTGAATTATTCATTGCATTTCAAATATTAAGTTGCCATCAAATGCTTTCTGATCTGCATTACATAAAGTCATGCTGAATCTCTAATGTCTGGACTGCCTGTGTAATGAAGAACCTCTCAGACAGTGTTCAATCAAAATACACTTGAGAGAAAGCAGACACAGTATTTTGATAAGCATCACGAGTTCCCTATAGTTTTGTTTTGTTTGGGTTTTTTTGTTTCCTAAGCAGGAAGAATCCAGAGATCACCACATCTCTTTTTCTTAGAACTACCTGCTCAAGCACAAAAGTTTTGATTTTAAAGCTAGTACAATGACATCATTACATGAATTTCTAGGGCTGCTGTTACTGGTAAAGCAGTTAGAATAATTTTTTAACATCTCTAATTTTATCCAACAAAATACATACTCTCACTATTCTTTGTAAGAAATGTGATGCTGTGTTCAAAAAGCAAAATATATCTGTAACATGGCCTTAGATTGCAGTCAGGAAGGGGTGCTCTTCACCACTCTTTGTGTTCTCTGAGAATATAAAAACAAAAAAAACCCGCAGAACTCATATGAATAAAAACATGACTTTTAGAAGTTTAAAATATATATAGATAAGTAAGAAAGTTAAGTAAAATGTTTAGGAAGTCCAAGTCAGAAGAAGGGAATGTTTGTTGTTTTTAGACATTGAATTTATTCCTTGATCTTTTAGCAGACATGCTGTTTTGCTCTTTTTTTTGTTGTTGTCGTTTTAATGTCTGAATGACCTGATCTCTGTTTTAGTGCTCCACAGGTACAAATATTGGAAGATAAAAACTTACATCATTCAGGTACATCTGATTTTTTTGTTTTGCTTGTTTGTCCTTGGAGGTCTGGGAGAGAAATTGCTCTCAAAGTAAAGCTGTGTTTCATGCTCTGCATTTAGCTGTTTCCATGGCCAGTTTTACATCCTTAAGCATTCAAAGCAAGCATGTGTCCTCGTGGTACGCTGTAATTCTCAGTGCTAAGAGCTTTAAAGCTGTGATTCAGTGTTAAGTCGCTAGGTGGCATGTGGCAATGAAGGAGAAGGAAGTTAATATTGGGACGTTCTGGTGAGCGCAGCTGGCACTGGGAGCCTTGGAACAAACACGTTAGAGTTAATGTATTGCCATCTGCCTCTGTTTTATTCACTTGTTGGACAACAGACCACAGTTGTCTATTGCTCAACATGCTTTTACTCATAAATGATACCAAAATCTGTTCAAATATTTCCTTTTGATAACTTTATGTAAAATCATTCTGTGTGTGTGTTTATTGTAGAAATAGAGTATTTTCCTCCTCTCCCATCCTCTGCCTAATAAAAGCAGACACAGTCAGTGGCTCCTTAACAACATAACTAAAGTATATAAAAATGAATGGATAAATTATGGAGATACTGAGTGTGAGGGAGAAGGAGTAGAAGGCAATATCAGTACTCTAGTCCATGTGTAGCCATGTTATTCTGTGAAACTGGTATGATTCAAATAGCATATTATTATTCCAAGCATTAAGCCTACAAAAAGAAAAGTTTCTGTCCCATCTGTACATGCAATTGAAGGAAAATGGATCTGCCAGTTATCACAGTTCTCTATCATGGAAATCAGTGTAAAGGTGGTAGTTCTGCAGATAGAGGCATGGGTAGGATACATCTCCCTACAGAAATAAGTAATAGGAGCAGCAGACAGGTACAAAAAATTGTATCTGTTCTATCTTTCAGCCTTTGAAAGTTTCTACCCATGTTCTAGAATGACACTGATTATTCAGAGATCAGAGACAAAAGGTGTATTTTTGTAACGTTGGCTTAGTTCATTTTAAAGTGTCAGAGGCTGTGGTGATCTATGCCAAAATATGTGGGGAAGTTGTGGACCAAAATTTTTGGCCATGTATGCCCTCCCTTGTCTTAAGAAAAACAGCCTTCTTATTTCTAAATTTTAAGCAGTATCAGTCTGCCTTTAGGCTACGGAAGTCATTTGTTCAGCGATTATGTCATCCTGCTCTGTGAGATGTGTTCCCTTCTCCCACTGCCCCTGAACACTCTCTGTGGAAAGCTTTAAAGACATGAGAATCTCAAGTGGTGAGTGGGTGTGTGTGTGATTTTTGTTTCTTCATTTGCTGCCACACCTATTTGCAGATGTAGAAGTTACAATGCTGTGAGGTATACAGGAGATCTGAATTTGGAGAAGTGAAATTTCGAGGTACTGAATGCAGAATCATGTTCAATTCCAAAAATTCCCTGGAGAAAAGAGGCTCAGGGGAGACCTTATCGGTCTTTACAACAACCTGAAAGGAAGTTATAGTAATATGTGAGTTGGTCTCTTCTCCCAAGTCTCAAGTGATAGGATGAGAGGAAACAGCCCCAAGTTGCACCAGGGGAGGTTTAGATTGGATATTAGGAAAAATTTCTTCTCTGAAACATTTTTCAAGCATTGAAACAGGCTGCCCAGGGAAGTCACCATCCCTGGAGGTATTTAAAAGATGTGGAAGTGTGGCACTTGGAGATACAGTGTCAGGGTAAACTTGGCAGTGTTATGTTAACAGCTGGACTCAGTGATCTTGGAGGTCTTTTTCAATGTAAATGATTCTATGTTCTTGTATCTTCTCTCTGCAGAAGTTCTCATCCCTTGAAGAGGCCTCAGACAGGCTGAGAGGCAAAGACCTGCCAATGACCCGCAGCTGATCAGCTGGGGGTTGAGTTTCTGGTGCATCCTCTGTGATCCAATCCTTTCCTTTGGATGATTAGAATCAAGGAGGATACTGTCTGGGCAGCTATGACTTTCATGTTAGCCCTACAGCCAGCTCTCATGAAGGTATTATTAATGCACAAAAGGATTATGAACAAAGAAAATGTCAGGGTTTGTCCAGTTTCATAGTACACCAATTCTTACCCATCATTTGGTGTTTGCTTTTTAAGTACAAAATAGGATTTATTAAAAAGTTTTCTTTGGGAGCCACCTGTATGTCATATGAATTTGGCATCATTAAACAAACATATCAGATGATGTCTGAAGACATAAAAAAAAAAAAAAAGAAGAAAAATGTAACTTCCATTAGTCAGAGAGAAAGAAAAGAGTTGGAATTTAAGCAGTCAGCTGAAGTAACTGATTATGTCTCAGTACAAGCGTTGTCATTAGCATAGCAAAAAAATCATTCCCTCTTATAATGAATTAAATGTTCTTCCTTTCTGGATAATTTAATTGCAGAGCGAAGAGGTCACTTAAAGTTAAGCAAGAGATTCATAAAACATAGTCTTGCTCTGCCTGTGTTGAGACATAAATTACCCCTACGTCTGTGGTTTTTACTTTTACTTGGGCTGTTTGTGTGTAGTTTTTTCTCCTTATGCTTGATCTGATGCATTTCATTCTGAACGTGACCTTGATGGCTGCCCTGGGTTTTTATTCTATACTATGTCCCAGTTTTTGGAGATGGCTAAAATTAAATTTCTCTTTATAAGGTAATTTGTCTTAGCAGACATTGATTATCTACTTAAACTAGTATTTAATCACTCTTAATAGGACTGCAAAGAATCTTCATAATATGGTGAGGAATAAGAATTTGTGAGGAGAGAGAAAAAGAAAAGAGAGATGCCTTTGTTTGTCACTGCAAACATTGTATCTGCAATTAGGAATGTATTCCAAATACAAATAAGTGAATTAGGATGTCTACATTTGATTATTTGTCCAGACTGTCTTCATAGGCAATGCGTCTGATTCAAGACGCCTATTTATCTCTGTTAACTCTTAAGTAAGCATTGCAAACTACTTCAATTGTAGTTGTCTAAACTTAAGTGAGATGCATCCTACCCACAAGGACAAAACGTTTCACTGCTGAAAAAAGCTTCCTTGTTGGTAGATACTCAGCAACAGGAACAGCCCAAACAGAACTTGTTTCAGACTCACACAAGATGAGATATAGATTTCTTAATTTTGGATGTCTAAGTTCAAGCTGAACGCTTTTAGGAAGAATTAATCTGGTTTTGACACTTATATTAGGATGAGTTGAATCATGGCTCAGAGATGAGAACAGAGAGATATGTGCCATTTTATTTTCTTCCCTTATAAGAACCCTATTTGATGTGCATGGCAATGGTTGCTTGCAAGGGGTTTATCTTCAGGTCAGCAACAGTCCTGATTGTTTTGATTTCACTTGTATGAGAACTGATACCCAACAGCATGACCAAAGGGAGCATTTCTGATATCTAGCCCCTCAAGATCTGAGCTCCTGAAGATTTCAATCAAACTTTGCAGGGTTTTTTTAGTTGTTAATCAGTAGCTATAGCTGGGCAGTTATGATTAAGCAGTGGCACTGTGAATGCTATATGCTCTGCTAGTCTTTTGTTTTAAGGAAAAGTGAAGACAATCCCGAGATGAATGGGCTGTCTGGATGAGAGACATCAGGAGTGTGTGGTGCAGTGTGGAGCAGAACTGATCAGTAGCTGGGGGAAAGGTAAGCCTGGAAGGGTGAGTTTATGACCACTGACTTATTGACTCTGTCGCTGTTGTACCAGGAACGGCGAGAAATGACACTGATTCCAGTCTAAGGAGAAAAGGAATTATTTATTTAATTTACAAACTGGTTTTATGTGTTAGTTCACTGAATGGCACAAGGCCATTGGTCCCTGACCATCCACCTCCTTAGAATGATTGGTTAGATCTTACAACACCCATTTCAAAATATTTCCCTGGTCAGTTTCACAACAATCCTGCACCTGCAAGATAAAGGGAATAGTTTATAGAAACTTCTAACTGTTTTCAGTCAGTGTCTGTGAGAAAGTAAAGACTCTCACAGACAGAGGCAGAAAGCTGGAAAATCTTTCTGTAACCCAGGTTTCAGCATCCACAGACTCCCAACTCAAAATGGACCCCAGACTCAAATGGAAGAAAGAACTGCACATGAGGACTAATTAGCATGAGTCATGAGAGATGTAGCTGGCAAATAGGGGTTTGAGTACTAATTAATACAAGTTATGTACCCTGCAACCAATAAATGCAATAGATGTGTTTGTTTGTTAAAGTGTATAAATAGTGTAAGGTTTTGATGATTGGTGAGTTAGCCATTTGTTGGTTGCCACCCAGCTTTGTGTCAACCAAAATTAAAAATAGAAATACCTCTCCTTGGTGTGTGAATTGGCGCTGCACACTGGGTAACAAGCCCACATTTGGAACAACGTCTTCACTTTTGTCAAGGGTAGTTCAAAGAGACTGAAATATGGAGGTAGTTCAGTGGAGACTGAAGTGATTCTCATGCATATTTTCAAGTGTTTCCAGCATGCAATGACTTGAATTTGTACTTAGTTCAATGTTATGCTTGCTGTATTAACTTAACTTTTACTCATCTCCACTGAGACATGCTCAGGTTTTACTATATTTATTTTCTTTTCTGCTGATAAAGTCTTTAAAAGTGTGCCTTGTGGCTGCTGTTAAAAGTGAAGATAATCCAGAAAGAGCTTTGATATATAGTCCTTTTAAAGTTTGTTAAAATTTAATATTTAGAAATAAAATTATTGTCTCTAATATAAATTTTAACGTAGTAATTTACAAATGGGAGAGACTGCTACTTTTAATATGTTCATTTTCACAGTTCTTGTTTTGACTTAGGGATATAGCTGATAAAACAGCCAAGAATCCCATATCACATTATATTTCTCCATTCCATACACATTATTCCTAACTTTATTGTCTTTTTTTTTTCTCAGTTACAGTCATACAAACTGTATCCAGAGAATTTAGTCCATTGTTTTCCTTTTCATAGTGTAAAAATTCCTTCCTTTATTTGAATGCTGGTTAATTACTTAGAAACTGACTGGGCGTTAGATGTTTGAAGCCACTAAACAAATCAATGTTCATTAATAAGCTGAGAAAATGTCATTGTGCTACATTTCAATTAATTGATCTTAGTTACTCATGAGCATTATCTCTTTAGAGAAAGACTATTTTTTGATGTGAAAGCCTTCCCAGTATTATCCATCGTTACACACTCAGATTAAGAGATCAACTCCAGTCAAATTGAGACATTAATAAAGTTCACAATACCGTCATAAATATAAGCATTACTAATAACTGAAATTTTCACTTGAGATTCTTCATAAGATTATGTTTACTGTTCGGCTAAATATCCCACCCCACTCCCCCAATCATTTAAAGAACCATGTTGGAACAAAATGATGTCTGTGTTAGCATTCCTGACAAAAAAAAAAAATAATTTAAAACCATGGTTTTGTTGCTTACTACAATGTTCTCCTACTGGTGAAGGTGCAAACATCCTATTATAAGCAAATTGAGGAACATAAAGAGCTGCATAAAATAAGAAGTCCAACACCAATGAAATAATTGTAATTAACTTTTAGCACCATTAATTATATCCTTTTCACGTCTTAAGACTGAAGTGTGATTTACTTGGTATTTTATTAGATGATATCAAAAGGATCATAATTTTGTAATGTATATTGTTTCCTGTGCAATTAAGAGTTTAAATAGGTATAGATGTGTTCTAAAGAGACTATAATTTGTATTGTAAGACCTTATTCTGTTGGCACAAAATGACCTTGCTAATAGAGCTGAGCAAAAATGTGCAATAGGAGCACTTCAGGATGTCAGAATGTAATCCTGTTTCCAGTCAGAAAGAGAAGCTCACTTGTCGGCAGCGGGGAGTCCTAGCTGATGCAGAACCAAGGACTTAAAGCAAAGTCCTTGAGTGCTGCAGGCTTGACATTTTGCTTCTGCTTCACCACACAGCAGGTGGCTGGAAGCCATAGCCTGATATGGTGGGACACATTATTATAACCTGTCTGGTTAGGGTGTCTGGCAAACAAAACTTCCCAAATTTTCCCAGTAATGTTATGGTTCCACAGGCCAGGTATTTTGGTTGGTGAATCATGGATACAGTGACATGGTGAATTTGTCATGCATTATTGCTTGCCTGCAGGGGCATAGATTTAACCAAATGTGAAAAATTCTATGCAAGTGACTGTTAGTGAAATGCTTATTTTCTGAAAGTAATTAGTGAGTGTCTTGACAGGATATACCAGGAGGGAAAAATATGTATAAAATGCCTTGTATCTGTATCAGAGACACAGATTATTTAGACGGCTTATAGACATCAAACTTTCACCCCTGTATTTTCATATAAATGCAGAATCGAGTGCCACTGGAGAAAAATTACTTCCATCTGAAAGCAGCCTTCACCTCTCTGTGTGCAATGGAATGCATATTCAGTGCATTCCCAAATACCTCTATCACTGACTAGAAATGCATCCTATTCCAACTGTCTCAGAAGAAAACAACATCCAAAGCAGAGCTTTTTAATCTTTCCAATCATGAAGGAAAACATTCAATGCAGCTCCAAGTTAATAAAATCTTGTTGAACACAAATTTAAGATTATCAACTGTCTTGAAAATATTTGCCATAAGCCTATGCAATTAATTTACATTTGATTAGATCCTCTGGGAATAGAAGTTGTGTATTTTTTCAGTACAATACCGGTTGTTTAGAAAAAATATGTTCGCAGTCCTGTTTCTCTCTACACGACTGGAATAAAATTGCAGAAAGGTTTGACAATCTGAAGCAAGAAAATTCCTGTGCTTCTGAATGAGTCTTGTGTTTCCAAAGCACTCTTTTGTTCTCATAATTTTGAAATATCCTGGGTTTTTCCTTTCCTTTCAGTCCGCGATAAAGCCTGCTACCTTTTCCCGTTAGCCCCTCCCTGTGCAGCTCCGTCCCTAGAACCAGCTGTCACACAGGGCTGCCTGCATTAAGGAACCACTGAGGAACCATCCTGCGCTGTGACATCATCTAGAGGCATGATTCAATTAAGTGAAAGGTCTACTTAAGGATTAATTTGTGCTTAGAGACACTGATTTCATTTCTTCTTTAACAGTCAATGAAGAGAGACAAAGGCTTCTCAGCTGCTAATTTAGTCTATAAAGTTGGGTTCTTCCACAGGATGATTCCAAGCAGGATCCTGCCTTTTTCTCAATCAATTATACAAGGGACTGGGCTTTGTTAGCACTGTTGAGATATTCCCTGAAGACCTGCCTTTTAACAAAAGTGAACACACAGTAAAATATGTAAGAGACTTGTCAAAAAACTTCCCCTGATTCCAGTCTTTATGTACACTTCAAGCTTTTCTCTCTTCACCTCTTATTCTGTAAGATATTACCTCCAGATCAGACAGTAAAAGTTGCTTGTATCGTCATTGTACATATTCATTCTTTTTGTGTCTACCGTTTATTGGAGAGAATCATTCAAATTTTGGGCAATTAAGGGAAAAAAAACATTTAAGAGAGAAAAACAATCAGTGTATACTGGAAAATTATCAACCATCTTAGCCCACTCCTCTCTCTCTTGTATTGGCCAGCTAACCATGTAAGCAAGCTTGTATTACTAAACCATATCGGGTTCATCTTCTTGTCCGTGTTCTTTATCTGCTTTCTCTTTTTTTTTTTTTTTTGTCAAGTCTAAAAGCAGAGGACTTCGATACAATTTCTCATTAAAAATTACTGCAGAGTCAAAACCTATGGTTTTAGTTCAAACCAGTAGGCCTGAAGTACTTTGCCACTTTTTTTTTTTTTATTTCTGGTCTTCCCAATAATCAGAGGAATACAATTTTGTTACAAAATGTTGTTATAACATTCTGCTTCTACAACCGGTGAAAATACATAACTCTTCTTAATCTAAAAATGAATGGTGCTTTTAAAAGATCAAATTATATTAGATTATTTGTATTTTTCAGCCTGGTAGTAGCATTTGAATCACCGAGACTAAAAGCTGACACAGTATACATGCACAGTTAAAAATGAAAGATATGGAGGGCTAAAAGTTTTAATTTCAATGAAACATATTAGTCACTTCATAATAAGGCATAGATTTTTCAGAAGTGATTAACATTTATTTTAAATGTCCATAATGCTTTTTAGAAATAGTTCACCATTCAGGGTCAACAGAGTCACTTCAGAAAATAAGGATTCTTTCAGAGTTGTTAGCCTGTGCACCTCTGTTGTAACTACCAGTTATGCACAGCATGAAAAAAATGACACTTTTTTATTATCATGTTGTTTTTCTTAAGATAGCAAGGTGGTAAGTTCAAAGGTGCTTTAAGTGAACAGCTAATTGCATATCAACTCCTCTCTGTGCCAGCAGAGACTGTGTAAATGGACCTTAAAGGAAAAATAGATGATCTAAAGTTCCAGTGGAGAAGTCCATTGAATAGTTTCTATCAGAAAGAAAGCATACCTAAAACATACCAGCATCATGTAACTGGCGTATCACACCGAATATGGATTTTAATCAAGCACCTTATGAATATTATTAAGTTTAATTAAATTACTAGATTTTTTGCCTTAGGAAAAAAATAATTTCCATCAAAATTGTGGAAACCGTGTGATTTAATAATTAATTGTTCATTGGAACAATTTTTTGGTAGAAATAGAACTAACTCCAAGACTTCAAATCAACCTTTAAACAACTTCTCTCTTATTTAGTTAATCACTGTATTAAAAAGTAAAGATTAAGCTATTCTACCTCTGAAGAGGCAACCACCCAAACGAAATAATCTCTTTGAAGGCTCAAGTATAGTCCTGTCGCAATCACTGAGTGTCAGTTGAAGCTTTAGAAGGGAAATAGGTTAGATAACTTAAAAGAAAAAATAGTAACATTTATTTTATGAGTCATTCATGGTGGGAAAAAAAATGGGTCAAGTTAAAAATATATGGAAAGTGTAAAAGGGTGTAATTTTAGGATTAAGCTAAGGATTGAAGAAAGTTTAAAATCTGAAGGTAAAGAGGGAATCTTTTAGATTACATCTACAATTTCATCTTCCATACATTTGCTCAGATAAAATGGTTGTTTTCTCTGTTCATGAAGACAGTTTCCCATAATAGTGATTCTGCAGATGAAGAAAATAAGTCTGGGCTTTTTGGTTTTGGTTTATGTGAAGTTTGTTTTTTCAGGTTGTTTTTTTTTTTTTGTACTTTTGCACAGTTTGTAATATATTTCTAATAAGTAAGGGAGTTACAGATTAAATTGAAAATTACCTTTTACAGATGGCATCATCTGATACTTAATTTTCTTTGAATGAAAAAAATCAAGATTCACTGTTGTAAGCACCATGACAAAATGTTAATAGAAATATAAGGGAAAAATTGGAAAAATTTACAAATACCAAATTAATCAGTAAAGGTGAAATCTGTCTCACTATGTTTTAACCCCCCAAAAATGGGAATTTATTTATTTTAAACTGTATGTGAAGGCTTAACTTCATAAGCGAGGCACAGAGGAATCATCCAGATTTATGTATCCTACCTATTGTGTCTGAAAATCATTGAATCAGGATGATTTTCATGCTGTTATGAATAAATTTGGTCTGCTTTTAATAAATATAAAGGAAGAAAGATTTCAGGTGTCTGGATGCCAGGTGCTCACCAAAGCAGCTCTATCACTCCCCTCCTGGGAAAGGGGAAAGAAAACGTAACAGAAGTCTCATGGATTGAGATAAGGACAAGGAGAGATCACTCACCAGTTATTGTCACAGGCAAAGAAGATTTTACTTGGGGAAATTAGTTCAATTTACTGTCAATTAAACCAGAGTATGATAATGACATGGATTTTTGCTCCACCATGGCCCTCCATGGGCTGCAGGGACACAGCTGCTTCACCATGGTCTGTACCACAGGCTGTGGGGGAATCTGCTCTGGCACCTGGAGCATCTCCTGCTCGACCTCTTTCTCTGACCTTGGTGTCTGCAGGGCTGTTGGTCTCACATGTTCTCACTCCTGGGGCCGAATTGCACTGGGTTTTTTCCCCTCCTTAAATATGTCATCCCAGCATTGCTGATGTGCTCGGCCTTGGCCGCAGTGGGTCTGTCTTGGAGCTGGTTGACATGAGTTCTGTCAAACATAGGGGAAGCTTCAAGCAACTTCTTACAGAAGCCACCCTTGTAGCCACCCTGCTACCAAAACCTTGCCACAAAACCCAAATACATTCCACCCTTTGGCACTGCCTTATGCCAAATTCCTCATGTCCCTGTTTGTGAGCCAAAAAGGACTGTGGTATGTTGATCTTGCTGGACCATTAACATGCTGTATCACTGCCTTCCTCATCAGGGCAGGGCGGAGGAGAAAATAACATGGGAAAAGCCTCATGGTTCAAGATAAAGACAGATTAATAAAGCAAAAACAAAGGCTATGTGTGGAAGCAAAAAAAAACCCAAATGGTTTATTCTCTACTTCCGAACAGCAGGTGATGTCCAGCCACTTCCCTGGAAGCAGGGCTCCAGTGCACAGAACAGTTGTTCTGGAAGTCATAATAGAAAATGCCACCTGCCCTGCCTCCCACCTTCTCCTAGTTTTTATTGCTGAGCAGACACCATATGGTATGGAATATCCCTTTGTCAGTTGGGATCAGATGTCCTGCCTGCATGCCCTCCCAAGATCTTACCTACTCCCAGCCTCCTGGAGTGTGGTAATGTATTTGAACCTTTTAATGTGCCCCAGCCAAACCATCTTTAGTTATTAGCATGTGTGGAAAAAGAGAAAAATTTTAGTATGTATTGTATCGATCTAAAGTAAAAAGGGAGAAATGTAGGAGAACAAGAATGGGCTGTAGGCAGTCTTGACCTTGATGAGTTACAGCTGTTCTGAACCAGGTGTTTCTACTAAAGACCAGAGACCAGCTGCCCCTCAGAGAGGCAGCTCATAAGAGAGAAGACGACAGAAGAGGACTACGAAGAAAGGACTGCTGAGACAGCAAGCGAGTGGGCAAGCGAGCGAGCGGGCAGGCAGGGAGGCAAGCAAGCAGGACTGAAGCAGCTTTAGGTGATAGCAGCTTCTATTGTAGTTAAGAGAAAAGAGTAAAGGTTTTTGTTTTTTAGCAACACTGGAGAGAGAGTAAAGTTGGAGATACCACTTTGATGCTGTGCAAGCACTGGTCAGCCATAGCCAAAACAGTGATGTGTGTTACGAATGCCTTTCCAGCTGCCACTCCAAAGCCTAGCAGGATGAGGGCTGCTGTGGGGAAAATAAACTCCATCTCTGTCAGATCCAATACAACAGGTGAAAAACAACTTGAAAAAAAATTTACATTTTACTGAAGAGTTATTCTCAGTAGCTTTGTTGCCTAACAGAAGGTGGTTTAGACAATTCAAAAGAAGTTATTCAAATGAAGTTATTCAAGATAACTTTATTTATTTTTAGGGTCTAAACATCCACTCTATTTACAGACATTCTGTTTCTAAAATATATTTTCAGCCTTAAAAAGTATCAGTTGTTTTGTTGAGGCTGGTGGCTCAAATATTTCTTAGGTTAGTGCAATAAATTTGCACTAATTTCTGTTTTCCAGCCAGATGTCTCCACCAGACTATGGAATCCTTAAAAATTTTCTCATAGCTGACTTCAAAGCCTGAGGTAATTGCTTTATCACAGCAGGTTAGGAAATCTATGTCTGACACAGAGGTTGAGGCCTGAAAATAGTACAGGCTTATGTTTTATGCATATTTTGAAGACAAATTAGCTTGTTTCAGGAATTTTGATCTCAAAAGATTTAGCTCTTGAAAATATGGATGTTCCTTTATCACTCATTCCAACTGATGCTTCTGTTAAACATTTCCTCTTATCAGAAACTCTCTTGCAGGAATCCTACTTGCCTTAGAAGCATCAGCACACAGAATATGAGAATAGTGGAAAATATTTTGAGGAAAAAAGAATAAAAAGTAGTGAAGGAGATTTTACTGTTTTGTGGGTCTGCTCTTGTCCACTGAACTGGATACATCACAGTCATTTTGAGACTCTTTTTGTCTGTCAAAACAACACTTAAAAGCCCTCCACAACTTAGACATTTGGGAAGTCCCACCCCAAAATGATCCTTTGTAACTGGATGCAGATGTGCCAGGTCTCTAGAACCCTCTTTTTTCATATAAGCCTGGGAGCACACAAAGAAATGAATTAGGCAAAAACTCTTGAGCAGTGTATCAGTCCTCGACTGGAGAATGAGTTCACTGTTTACACAGCCACCATTCTTCTTTTACCCAGATGATGTTGTCAGATCTCAAAAAAATTGCTCTGTGCCTGAAAGGGATTAAAAAAAAAAAAATCATTATGTTAAAGAAAATACTACCAAAGAAACTTTAAGGCAAGAAAATACAAAAGCAGATAATCCTTGAAGTACTTCCTGAAGTTCCTCAGTGTCTCTTAGCTAATTGAGGAATGTGCGCTGTCTCTCATTTTCTTTCTAACATATTTAAGATGAAGTGTCCAACTTGCTGTTACAAGAATTTGATTCCTGCTTCTCTGTTATTGGGCTTTTGGATAATCCTACTCAGTTTCTTTGTTTTTTAGGCTGTGTCTTTTAGCTTTTTTCACCAGCATTTCCTGATTTACATTTTGTACTGTAGTGTCTGATTTGTTTACAATCTTCTCAAAAGGTTTTAGGCTGTTTTCTGACTCTTATCTTTCTAAAGACATGTTTGTGAAACTGTATAGCTGATGTCTCAAGAAGCAGCAATTTTTTAATCACCATAGAAGACTTCAATATTAATTTTGCTGTAAGTGTTGTATGAAGACCTATCATCATTCAACAGATGGGGAATTTGGAACAGTATCATTACAGAAGTATTTAACTTCCTGAATACAGTGTTGGAGAACAAATGCAACTAATAATGGTATTAGCATTGAATAGCCTTGGCTATTCAGATTTGTGACAGCTGGCAGATTTCATTGCTAAGTCATTAAAAACCAACATGAAGCAGTGCTACGTTTATACTGATCTGGATATCCTTGTAAGGATTTAATAAAGAATAACCTTAAATAAGTCAATTCAAATTAATTATATGAATAAAAAAGGAGTTCTGTAAATGTTACCAAATGTTCTTGGTTTGAAGTGGTCAGATTTTAGTGAATTTAGGGAATTAGTGATGCTGCCTGGAGGAACTAAGTGTACTGATTCACAGAAATTTCAGGACTCCTTCACATTCAAAAAATGATCAGAGTTTTGGAATAATTTTGTGGAAAGGCATTGTGGCCTTTCCTGACTGAAAATTCAACTGTAAGGCTGTCAAGAGTACACTTGGAAGGAGGAAGAAAGAAAACAGTAGCTAGGAAAGAAAAGTGGTAAGTGTAGGTATGAATTTTCTGCTGTAAGTCCAAGTTAGACTGCTGCAAATGGAATAAGAACAAAACCCCAAGGCCATTTGAGTTTTATAAATATCTTTGAATAAAAAAAAAAATCCCAACCCAGCTTGAAAGACCTACCTCGTACACCGGAAACAGTCCAACTGCATTAGCACTGCACTCTGCCAAAGCCCATATACTATCCTCCTATTTGCTCTCAGAAAGACAGCATAAAATATGTGGAACAGCACATGGAAATATGAGGACATCCATACACAAAGTCACACCCAAAGATGCAGTGTCTGAAGTCAAACACCTGATCACTTCTGTCACAGGAGCCTGAAAATCCCATATAAATCAGGTATCTATAAGACAAACATGTAAGATATTTGGAAACAGATATTTCACGCTCAGACCCACAGTCCTGTCCATAAGTAGACAATAGTTACATTCTGCCCTCATTCTACGAAATCTCTAAGAAAAGCCAAGCAAAGATCTCAGAAAAAAGCCCCACCCAAACCATGAAGATTAAGAATTCTATGGCCTTACATAAAAACTTAGAAAAATTAAATTATAATAGAAATTAGACATGTCAACTTAGAATTTGGGGTCTCTGGTATATTAATTTTATGTACAGTTGTATCTACAGGCTGATTGAAAAATATTAGAAATCCCACATAACTACTGAGAGGTATATAAACCATTCAAAATTATCATCTGTGTTAGCAAATGAAACAGCTGAGGTAATGCTATCAAATTAGATATTCAGCTTTGTGTTGAAATCTTAAGTCAAAAGTGTTTCTCTATGTTGTAATGTATTTAAACCTTTTAGTGTGCCCCAGCCAAACCATCTTTAGTCATTAGCATGTGTATGTATTGGATCCATCTAAAGTACAAAGAGAGGCATGTAGGAGAACAAAGGTGGGCTGTGGGCAGTCTTGGCCTTGATGGATTGCAGCTGTTTGGAGCCAGGTGTTTCTACTAGAGACCAGAGACCGGCTGCCCCTCTGGCAGGTAGCTCATAAGAGAGAGGAGAAGAACAGAGGAAAGGACTGCTGCCGCGGGAAGGGACTACTACCAGAGAAGAGGACTACGAAGAAAGGACTGCTGAGACAGTAAGCAAGCCAGTGGGCAGGCAAGCAGGACTGAAGCAGCTTTAAGTGTTAGCAGCCTCCATTGTAGTTAAGAGAAAAGAGTCAATTTTTTTGTTGCTAAATAACATCTCCATCTACCTAAGACATGACCTTTTTCTATTAGGTCCTAATTTGCTGTTAGGATCATCTTTGCTAATTAAGTCTACCTTTGCTATTGGGAATGTAAAAATACTGCAGTGCTTTTACAGTAAATTCTCAAACAGCTGCTAAATTTTATTGGTCTTCATGTTACAAACCTATTAATTTATAAACCTATTAATTTACAATTGTTTCCATGTGTTTATTTTGGTGTTGATTAATACCTCTTTTTGCTGTTGTGAAGAGTGTTAATTACTCTCCTGAACCTTTCTGTAAGGCAGAAAATAGAGATCATGGAGTAGTTTAATTACAGACCATTGTTGCAGGTATAACTGGTTCATTTCAGAAGTGCTAAGTGAAGAATAATTTTAATTCAGTGCAGAATTGGGACATCAAGATCAAATACGGAATTTATTGCAGCAATTTTTTGTTGTTGTTGTTGTTCTGAAGACTTCTTATAATTGCTGGAAGAATTTAATTATAATTATTTAATCCATAATGCATCTCATCACCTTGCAACTAACATCCACAAAAAAACCTTTGTTCTCAGTTGTCCCTGTACAAGTGCAGTTGCACAGACTTAAATGGTTACTGTTTGACACACTACTTTTATCTCTAATTTTCAAAGGTGTGTAAATTTTTTTTCAGGTGTGTAAATGTTTTTTCTGAAGACATTATCTGTGCATGTTTTTCCATGAAGTGGCTAATGCATATACTTACACAAGACCCTGCTACACATTGTCTTGCATATTTGAATTAAATCTGTAGGAAAAAAAAAAGGGTTTAATTTAAAATACCCATAAAATTTCTTTTACAATAATGCTTTTCAATGCATGAAATTGTAAAAGATTTAAATTCTTAAATCTTGTTTTGAAACCTTTTTATAATCAGGGAGCATGATGCCCAGCCTATTGTTGCCACTCCAGAGGCACAGGCCTGCACACATCCTCTACCTTCATATTTTTCTGCCAACTCTGCAAATGTTTCACGTAGTCTCAAATGATAGCAGTTGTCAATGTTTAGACATGTTGAAAGAGATTCAGGTTCCTGAAAAATAGAATGCCGTGCAGTAGCACTTTTAAATTAATAAGAAACAACTGGGAAACTTTTATAAAGGTTTCAGTAGCTGCTAAGATATTCATTGCCTGAAATTATGAATGCAAAAATCTATTACATGATCATCAGTATAACATTTTTAGATTATGTGTAGAAATTCCAGTTGCTGGAGCAAAAAGTTATGAACTAGGTTTCCAACACTAGTGGAATGAGAACAATACTCTGTCAGAATGAAAATAAATCAAAACCCCACAGACAGCTCTAGAAATGGAATATTTATTTAAGTAATTGTTATAAGAAATGAGAGAGTATTGAAAGTGAATTGTAAAATTTTACTGTTGCAAGACAACACTGAGTATCTCATGTACAGAGATTGTAACAAGGACACCATCCAGAAAACTGTGATTAGAAGATACAAATTAAAACACTCTTGTGAGGCTGGCATTGCAACTGGTTGGAACAGACAGATAATGGAGTCTTATAAGGTCTATTAAATATAATATAAAACATGCTGATGGAATGGCCATCTCACAGCTACAGGCACATGAAAAAGAGACAATCTACATTTTCTTGAGAAATTACTGGAGTATAATTAAAAATCTGCTTGGTTGTATTCATAGGGAAGCTATTAGGTGAGCTTTTCTTCTCAAATTCTTATTGCACAGTCTGGAAACCACACTTGCACTAACAGTCCTTGATTTTCAAGATTCTCCTTAATGTGGCACATTAGGGAATCAAGAGCAATGTCCATCCACAGAACTGACATTTCTACTTTCTAGGAAGAAATTGTATTCAGCAATATTACCACGCTATGGCATAACATTGTCATTGTAGCCAATAGAGGTGTCAAGTATCTCAGATGAATTGATTTCAGTTCAAGCTTCCAGGGCTTTAAAGACAAGCTTACAAGAAGGAATACCACAGTCTGTTATGAACACCTCAGCTAGCTCTAAATGATGCAATGTGACTGCACAAAGCAGTACCATACTCTGAATGCAGATTTATGCTACGTTAGACCTCGGAAACAACTTAAGTACACTAAGGTAACCCCTAGCAGGCATAGGCACAGCCAGTTTCAGAACTAGCTGGGACACAGCCTCTGTACTGGCATTGTACAAATTACACATTCTCATGTGTGGAGCTCTTCAGGAGTACACTTTTGCTCAGCTCTGTTACAGAGGATGAATAATGTATAGTATATACTCTTTGTGCTCAGGTGCTTTAAAGCTGTAGCAAGCGTTTCTACAGACTTCAAACACCAGAAGCGGCTGACCTATGGACAGCCCTTCCCTTTTCCTTTTTTCCCCAGGTTCTAAAATGACTAATTTGACCCTTCTTGTCTTTTTCTCTAATTTTAGTTCTGGGCCTGAAATGCAGGCCACAGCAACTTAGTATTAATGTTTGCGCACTTGAGATTTTATTGATGTTAAAATCATTGATAAACCTAATAAAAAGAAAGCACCTATACATACCTGAAGAAAGATTGGAGCTGTGTAAGTGCTAAGCCTTTGCTAATTTAAAGAGTTGATAAGCATTGCATAGTAAAAATTAACAATAAAAGCAGTATTATCTAAACTACTACACTAGTTAAGTATAGAGGAGAACTAAAAAAGCGCCCATTTTTTAACCTAGAAATACAACATGAAAAAAATGTCAAAGAAGTTACAGATTGAATATTTGCTACAGTAAAATAAAAATTTTACTCAAGCCTTCTGTGTTGTATTCAAGATCACACATTTTTTCCTGAAAGGCAATAATTTCTTGACAACAATATATTAATTTAACTGGATGAATACTACAGTTAAGTGTCTCATTAAATGACAATCTATTGTATAATCTATCAGCCAAAGGTGAGGTTCATTTATCTAACTAGACACATTCATGAGGAATCTGTCACTAGGTGATGATTTAGACCTCAGAGGTTTGGTATTTAGACTATCATCTTTAGGCCAGGGAGAGACCAGGTAGCTTCCTCTGGAGGATGCTGCAAATCCTCCAGCTGAGGAAGGACCTTCCACACCCAACAGAAAGGAGCACAGGCTTGTCCCAGATTAAGTATAAGAGTGGTGAAGCACTGGAACAGATTGCCCAGGGAAGCTGTGGGTGCCAAGGCCTGTTCAAGGCCAGGCTGGATGGGGCTTTGAGCAACTTGGTCTAGTGGAAGGTATCCCTGCCCATGGAAGGGGGGTTAAACTATATGATCTTAAGGTTCCTTCCAACCCAACCTATTCTATTCTGTTCTATTTCCATTCAAGCTTAGTGTAGTCTAGTCTATTCCGTGCTATTCATGCTCTAGGGAATAAGTGTTGAAATAACTCACAAAAATTCTAAGTTGCCACATTTGGAATATCAGCTTTCCCTGGAGGAGTCTCAGTCTCTTCTTTCCCCTCTGAAGGCAGTACCCTAAGTAATAGAGTATTTTGAAGACAGAACTTTCCTGTTCTACTTTTGAAAACGTCTTTACCTCTTGTAACCTGCAATACAAGACATATTGAGCCCGGGAGATGACCAGCAAGGAGATAATGTATGTTTGTATGGTCTGAGTGTAAAAACAACTTCTATACAACTGGACACTGTCTGAAACGAGGAGTGCTTAGTGAACAGGAATCAGAAACCAGATCTTCACGTGAGTGAACCTTTGGCAGTAGTTCCAGAAGACTCTCAAGAGAACAACAATGAAGATAACAACTACTCAGGCAGTAAATATGCCTGAGTATGTCTAGGAGAAAAAGACACTCAAGGCAGAAAATCTGTTACTTACTGCCGATGTGATACATTCAAGTTCATAAGTTCAAGCACCCAATGGCAGTAATGAAGTTTATATGAATTGCAGATAAAACAGCCATGCCAAGTTAAATATATACAAATAGTTAATACAAAGCACCTGAAGTCAAAGGCAAACAGGCAGAAAATTGAAAATTGGAGTGAATGCTATGAATAAAGCAATGCCTTTTAATAGAACCATTAAATGTGAACTGTAATTGCAAACAATGAGGGCAAAATGCTTGAACTTTGCTAGAATTATTCCAGGGATATGTAAAGACTTAAAGAGCACAGTTGCCTGTCTCAAACACTGTTACCACAGAAGGACTTTGCTATGAGATAATCACAGAATGGAGTGACAGGATGGTGCTAACTCCAGGCCCATTTGAGGCAAGATCTGGCTGGCACATCCTGGGTAATGCATCCTGGCAAAAATTCCCACTGTGGCAAACTGTGTAAAGCAGCAACTGGTCACATGCATATCACCGGTCAAAGATCACACCAAGTTAGGGGACAGGTGGCATCTGCAACCACTGAAGCCTCCCCACCTGAATATGCCTCCATGGATGCCTGGAACTTGGAGTGTAAGTTAAGTCACCATGACTGGAACTTGGGGTAAGATAAAGGTGGTGCTATTGTCCCCCATCAGACCTAGGGGAAGGTTGACAAATCTGGGAGAGAAGATTGTATCACTGACAATGGACATAAAGAACACAGAATTTATGGGCCACAAGGAAAGCCCACTCAGCAACTGTGCTGAAATGAGCTCAGGCTGGGTAAAAAGTAATTTGCCAGGGGTCGATCGTGACCAGTGAGCACAGACCCACTGACTCAGAAACCCACCGACTCACAAGAGGAGAAAAAATGAGCATGGAGATTAATTAGCAACAGAAGTGAGGGAATCATTCAACCAATAGAATACGAGAAATGTTTGGTGGTTAATTCCTTGGTGTATAAATATGAAAAATTTTGAACAACCTCAAGACCACCACCACCAGGAAAGCCAGGGTGAAGAACAGCCAACCATATTCTACTTGATCTCTCTCTCCCCCTCTCTCTGTCTTTCTCTCTCTCTC